>JAUTWP010172851.1:0-10060 GCA_033042655.1 Cyathermia naticoides | reverse complement strand
ATACCACGGCCTTTGATGAACCAGTCGTGGACCACTGGTTGGAACGGAAAATAGCCCAAACTGCAGCTGGGTCCACTTAGAAGGATCTATTCAACAACTGACTGCTTCAAAGGCGGGCACGCTATCGACTGATGATATATATTTCGCAAACAATGATGATATTTATTTCAGAGGTGTAAATAAAAGAAACATGATATCAATCATTTCGCACATTATCTTTGTAGAAATCTTTCTCTTGGGATAAACATCTTGTTTTTCTTTCTTTCCGGACATGATGAAATTTGTCAAAAGCAATCATGCTACTCAAAATTAACAATTTAAAATATCTAGTATTAAAGAAAACAAACGAACATTTGCGAAATCCAGTTTTTGTCTCCCCCACAATTATGTTATAAATAATGAATACATTGATCTGATTTCTCAGCTAGCATATAACTGCTGTTATAATAATATTATACTAACTACCATAGTACACGCAGCGCTCATTTATTTGGCTCATGTTTGGTTTTGGTGCAAATAAGGTCTAAAATGTTTTGAATTAATGGAACTGGATGGAAGGTTACGCCAGACCATATTGTGTGTAAGTGCTGAAGCAAATGAAAAGTTTGTTTTGTTTAACAACGGCACTGAAGCTCATTATATGTTTTGTGTCTTATCAGCGGTTATTGTAAGTCACACATATGGTCCTCTCGACATTACTTTTAGAGGAAATCAGCAGCCGCCACATAGATTAATCTTTATCATAAGTAGCAAGGGATCTTTTATATGCACTTTCCCACAAACAGGACATCACATACAACGGTTTTTGATGAACCAGTCGTGGTTCACTGATTGGAACGGAATATATCCCAAACTGCAGATGTCCACTGCGAAGGATCGATCCGACGACCAACCGCTTCAAACGCGGGCACGCCACCGACTGAACTACATCCCGCTCCCCAAAACTCACAAATGACACATTCAGTTGGTGTTGCGTTTTCTGTGTCTGTCAGTATATGTATAAGTTATTGATGCCATTCCGAACACATAGTTGCATATCAATATCTAGAGAATAGTTAATGCAATAGTGACATAATGGTTACATGCTGGTTAACCTCTTTTTCTACTCCCATCTGCAGTCTGGGCTATGTCCCGTTCCAACCAGTGATGAACAACTGGTTCAACAAAAGTCGTGTTATGTGCTGTCCTGTATATGGGAAAGTGCATATAAACTATCCCTTGATGTTTATCAGAAAGTTTAGCCTATGTGTCGGTAGCGGGTTTCCTCTAAAAATGACGTCCAATAGCCGCTGATGAGATAAACATCAAAGTGCTCCACTGGTGTCGTTAAATTAAAACAAACTTTACTTGTTTCTACTTTTTAGCATTGACTGTTTATTTTTTTTAATTATTGTCCTTGGGAACGTTACCCCATGCACTTCTCGAAATAGATTTCAAATACGCTGTCATCTACGCACGTTTCAGCTTCCCAAACGATGTTAATGTTAGCAGAAGAGGAATTCCGCTGCCTCCATGCGAATACGTCTACTCGTATCCATAAGGGTTGGTTATATTTATTATCGTGCTTACAACAATTTAAGGTTCAATCACTCTGTCACGGGAACACAGTTCAGCTTCCTGAACTGTCTGTCCAGGACATATTACATCCAATTAAGGTTCAAGCAGATAGGATAGCACATAACACGGACTTTGATGAAACAGCTATGGATCACAAGTCATGAGCAAAACCAGTGGTCCACAACTGGTTCATCAAAGGTTGCTTTATAATTATGTGGGAAAGTTCATACAAACGATCCCTTGTCGATTATTTGAAAGAGTAGCATATGTGGCGGCAGCGGGTTTCCTCTAAAACAAATGTGTTGGAATGGTCATGTGCTTGACTTCCAATAGCCGATAATAAGATAAAACTCAATGTGCTGTAGTGCCATCGTTAAATAAAACTAATTTTACTAATCATGGGCGAATCCCTTCAACGACAAGTCATACAACTAGTCGTGCAGGTCAAGCAAGTTCAAATCCCTTTGTGGATAATGTTTGTATGCTGGTCCAGTGTTTCTCCTGCACCATAGACACTCCAATTCAACAGTGATGAGTTCATTGTATTACACTTACTCAAGTCGAATGTTTGACATTAGGTACGATTGACTACGGTTGTTTAAGCTCCCATAATATTGTGAAAGCCTCTAGGACCTGCATTAAAACACATACTGTAGAACGCCATGTAATTCGGTGCAGAAGGTTCGAGTCGTATGGTGTGCATATTTTCTTTTCTATGTGTGCGTAATTCCGTAAAGTATATAGTTGTCAATGTAGTGTCGTTGTTTTAAGTTCCTATGTTATTGTTGGCATCATTGGTGTTGTGTTATGTTAATGTATAACGTGTTATTTTGTATTGGTAAATCATTTGTTTCAAAAAGTAAACTTATTTATTTTAATACAACATAGTAAGCGATACTTATAATAGTAAAATTCAGTCTTCTTGCCATCCAACTCAGGGATATATTGACCGCCGGTGTTTATGACAACCCATGACATTTTCCTGTCCAGTACGCCGTGGATGGATAAACGATAAACAGCACCCTGGAGAGGCGTTTGCTATAGCAACCTGGCTCTGAACGTAGACATCAAACATCATGACATTACCTGCCATGACATCGCGTGTCTATATAAGACATTACACAAGAGCCAGAAAATCCTTGTAAAGTAAGATGTCATCACAGTTTAACTTGTCACGCACTTTCCATCTAGCCATGTAATTCAGAAAAAGGGATACTATAATATTTCTCATATGCAATTAGGGAATACATAGCTATAACAAATAATGTAAAATCTCATTTTCATCAAAAACCTCATTGGATTCAAAATGTGTTAGTGTGTCACATTACATTACGATTGCTGTTTATACCAATATCCATTAACCCTTACAACTGCAGTTAAAACAAACACAAATTGGAAAACACACATCAGACGCATGACTATAAGGAACATCCAATATTGTCCTGTGGGGGTTCAGAGCAGGATTTTTCAAAGGCAGTCATATTTTTAAATGTTCACTTCAGTGGTGGAATGTATACGTTGAGTAAAAAAACATATTCAAGAGGTAAGCTATTATATCCCTAAATCCGCGTGTGGCTGAAACCACTGCATGACAAAACCCTGATTACAGAACTATGTGGCTCATAAGATATGACGTCCCTGTATCTGCCTATGACTGAAACCACTGCATTTCAAAACCCAGGTTAAGGAACTTTATGGTTGGTAAGATATGATATCCCTGGACCTGCCTATGACTGAAGCCACTACTAAACAAAACCTTGGTTACATAAATATGGCTGATACGATATGATATCATGCATATGACTGGTCACTGTTATACAAAATTCTGGTTACAGAACTGGCTGGCTGAACGTTCAATGGTGGTATGTATACGCTAAGTGAAATAAAGGTATTGAAGGGGTAATATATGTTATTCCTGGATCCGCCTATGGCTGAAGCCACTGCTATACAAAACCCTGGTTACATAACCATGGCTGATAAGATATGCTATCATGCCACTGAAGCCACTGCAATACAAAACCCTGGTTACAGAACTGTCTGGCTGGTAAGATATAGCGTCCCTGTGTCATGCCTATGACTGAAACCACTGCAATACAAAACTTTGGTTACATAACTGACTGGACGAAAGTTCAATGGTGGCATGTATACGCTAAATAAAAAAAATGTGTTCAAGGGGTAAGCTATGTTATTCCTGGATCTCCCTATGAATGAAACTACAATACAGGACCCTAATTACATAACTGACAGGCTGGTATGATAATATATGATATGATATGCCACTGCCATACAAAACCTGGTTGCAGAACTATCTGGATGGTAAGATATGATATCATGCCTATGAATGAAGTCACAGCAATACAAAACCCTGGTTACAGAACATTCTGGATGGACGTCTGTGAGATTAATTCGGAAATGAATGTTCAGTAAGCGTGTATATATGTTCAATGCTTGGACTGAGGTATAATACACGTCTTAACATTCACCCATTCACACGATCTCTGCTTCTGACACTAGTGGGATAGACATGTTAATAACTAGTCTAGATCAACACAATCAATACAGGCAGACTATTGTATGCGATGAGGTGGGGTTAGTAACGAATTCAGTAATTGTAAAAAAGTGGAGGTGGTCGAAAGTAAGTGAATACATACGATTAATATAATTACAAAGGAGTATTTGGAATATTTTTTGGAATACAGTTATTTAGAATAGATGTTCCAGGCTTGTTTTAAAGCTACAGTATCTGGAATATTTTTAATATTTAATTATTTAGAACACATGTTTCAGGTTGGTTTTAAATCTACAATATCTGGAATATTTTTAGTATTTAACTATTTAGAATAGATGTTCCAGGTTTGTTTTAAAGCTACACTATCTGGAATATTTCTAATATGTAATTATTTAGAACACATGTTCCAGGTTGATTTTAAAGCTACAATATCTGGAATATTTTAAGTATCTAATTATTTAGAATAGATGTTCCAGGTTTGTTTTAAAACTGCAATACGGTAGCAGGACGTGACTCAATCAATACCGTGTTCGCCGCTGAAGCGGATAATCATTGGATCGATCATTCTCACTGGACCCATTGGCAGTTGGGGCTCGTTTCCGTTCCAACCAGTGGTGTACAACTGGCTCATCAAAAGCCGTGACATGTATTGTCCTATATATGAAAAAGAGTATATAAAAATGGATTGCAGCTTATCGGAAAGAGTTGTTCATGTAACGGCAGCAGGTTTGCTCTGTAAACACTGTCAGAATGACAATATGTTTGATGTTCAATAGCCGATGAATAAAAAAATGTGCATTGGCAACATTGTTAAATAAAACAAACTTTACCATTGAAAATGAGACTGTATTCGTGTTACCAATGCACGCCTAGATGAATGAATTAAAATGACTGGAATAACACAATTCATTTTTGAATCTTTTCGGACAAAAACAAAGCTAGTGCACATGCATCAAATAAAAACTCATAACTATGAACTGTCTACCTGTCAAGTCTATATTAAGAAAATTGTTTGAAAGTGCAGCATGTATAATTAGTATGTCCCTAGTTTGTAAACAAAAACTTTAAATTAATTGGTTCTACGTTTGAACATCCGGACATCTGTTAAAAAATGTATATCTCCTCGGTAAGGTGCTGGCAACGTTAGAAGAGAAAAACAAACTAAAATGAGCATTATGGTAAGTGGTTTCTTTTAAAACATTTATTGTCCCCAGAACATAGACAGTGAATAGGTTGGGGAACCACATTCACTGCCTTACACATTTTTTTTTAAGATAACGAGAGAGACAGAGTGAGAGAGAAATGGGGAGAGAGCATTATGGTAGTTAGCAAGTTCTAAAATACGCAATTGGTTTAGTGGAAGAACAGAACACATGTCAGAGTTAAGTAATTAAATGAACGCGAAACTGAAATAACTGTGATACAGTACTCCCCTGGTTTTGAAAGTCATAATCAAATTATGGGAGCACCATTTAAATTATTTTGCAGTTCTGCATCCAAATTTAATCGTAAAGCTGAATGCAATCAAACCCGTTGTCTCAAATATAGTTGTAACACTTTACTTTAATTCAATAGATGTTTATTTTAAGCAGTATGCAATGAAACTGACACAATGGAACAACTGTGGTGAAGACAATTGTGGGTGCACCATTTAAATTATTGTCCAGCTCTGCATCCAAATGTAATCGTAAAACTGAATACAATCAAAACCGTAGTCTGAAATGTGGTTGTAAAACTTTAATTTAATTCAATGGATGTTTACTTTACGCGTTCTGCAAAGAAACAACTGACACAATGGTACAACTGTAGTGAAGACTTGCGCAAATATTGAAACACGCTTAGCGTCATTGTTTAAGTCTTACGACATTATACAAGAAGGACAAGTGCATGCTCAGAGAAGTTGTTAGGACTTAGCCACATCCTCGCGGGCAACCAGACAACGTCCAATATTTCTGATGAAATGAAACGTATGAATATTAACCTATTAAACATTGTTATTTTTTCCCTGACTCGCATCCCGCAATCCATCATACAAGTTACAAAGCCTTGCAGGCATTCATTGTATAACTTTGATTAAAATCTGTAACCACTTTGAACACAGCGTCATTACTCACTGCCAAGAAGTCTTACTGGTGATGGTGTTTTCTTCGAATCACTCATAAAGGTTTAATTATGTGAACTTCAGATTGTGGCCGAGACTCCACGATTATCCAGCCAGCGAATTAGCATAGGTATTTGTCAATTATTGCCTGGCGTTGAATGGCCATGACGCTGAGAGGCAATAATAATCCAGTGTTTAACAAAAACTCGCTGCTCATTGCGGGGAATGCAAAAGCGGAACAACTTGTTTAGCGAGACTATACAGACGAGTTTAACGAGACTATAAGACGTACATTAATGTGATGGGAGCGAGGGTTGGCGTAGAATGGGATCAAAATGCATCGCATATATGAACAAAGTGAAGTGATTTTTTATGATTTAAATTGTGATTGTTTCTGTTCACAAAAGGATTATTTTTTTGTGGAAATTTATATCTACGGAAATTTAATCCGATCTACAAAATGGGTAAGTTAATATTATATGATGATTAAAACTACTAATATGTTGTTTTACATTATTATTTATTTATTCGTTAGTTTATTTGTGTGCTTATTTCTTTAATTACATGTATATATTTATTTATTTCATTTGTTTGTGTTTATTTATTTATTTTGGGAAATATGTATATTTTTATTACCTAGTTTTTAATACACATTTATTTAAAAAAATCGTATCTCTACATTGCAATTTTGTTTTAATGTAAACATATATATATAAACATAATCAAAACCCCCAAAACAAGTATATGTTAATTTAAATAGAACGTGTTAAACGCTAATAATAACTAAAATGTGTAAGAATTGGCTTGTATACATAAACATTTTAGTATGCAAAATGTATTCTAAATTTATATTTACATTTTTGAGTTTGTTTCATTTCAAAATATGTTTACCGTTTTTCCTACTACATCAAGAAGAATCAACATAATTGTATAGTATATAAACAAAATAGAAAATGATAATAGAAGAAAAATAATTGCAAAAATTTGAGTGTAGAAAAATGTCATTTTTAGAAATTAAACATATTATTTGTGGATACTAAGTATCGTAGAAAATTATTTCTAGAAAATGAAGATAGAAGATTATAACAGGAAACAGTTTCATAGAAAGTTTTTTTTCTTTCTAGAAATTGACTGACTGAAAAAGGCATTGGTAAAAAGTGAATGTGAAAGAAATGTTATTGTTCAGAAAGAGTAAATATAATAACGTTGGTAAAACTCAAAATAAAGAAATGTTATAGGTCAATATCGAGTAACGAGCAAAATGTATTTATAAAAAGTGAGAATATAGCAACTATTATTGTTTGAATATGAATTTAGAAAAAAAACGTTAAATACAAAAACAACATAGACGAAATGCTATATATAAACATGATTATAGAAGAAATGCTATTTATAAAACATGTATAAAAGAAATGTTATTTATAAAACATGTATGGAAGAAATGCTATTTATAAAACATATAGAATAAATGTTATTTATAAAAATATAGAAAGGAAATGCTATTTATAAACATATTTACAGAAGAAATGTTTTTCATAAAACATGTATAGAGGAAATGCTATTCATAAAATATATAGAAATGATATTTATAAAACATATATAGAATAAATGCTATTCATAAAATATATAGAAGAAATGCTATTTATAAAACATATATAAAATGCTATTCATAAAACATGTATAGAAGAAATGTTGTTTATAAAACATATAGTTGAAGAAATGCTATTTTTAAAACATACATGTAGAAGAAATGCTATTTACAAAAGGTATATAAAAATGTTATAAAACATGTATGGAAGAAATGCTATTATTAAAACACAGAAGAAATGTCATTTATAAAACATAATTATAATTATATAGAAGAAATGTTATTTAAAAACATATAGAACAAAGTTTATTTATAAAACATATAAGTATAGAAGAAATGCTATTTATAACAAAAATGCTATTTATAACATATATCGAAGAAAGGCTATTTATAAAACAATTATATATAGAAGAAATTATATTTATAAAACATAATAAATAAAAGAAATTATGTTTATAAAACATATAATTTTATGGAAGTTTATAAAACATAAGTAATATATGGAAGAAATGCTATTCATAAAACATAATTATTATATAGAAAACATGATATTTATAAAACATAAGTAAATGCATTGTAAACATCAACTTATATCCATGTATGCCAGATCGGCGCCACTGGGATGGGCATAAATGTTTTATAATTAATACTATTATAAAAGGTTGATGTTCTCTGACTGTGACGATGATGCATGACCAATGATGGATGCTACAGATCAATGACGTTTGTTCTTGCGAAGAGTTCTGACGAGCAAGATAAAATAATTTGGTAAATAGCTATTATGTAAATACAACGTAAGCCCTTTGCCTTTAATTATACACGAGATAACCCGGTGCCATCGCCGATTGCACAATGATCCAATGTTTTAAGCTGTATGACAATTGGGACGTATGACTAATGGGAGGATACCCCGTTACACGATTAACACGTGTTGTCCTATATCTAGGAATGTGCATACAAAATACACATTGCTGTTTATCAAAAAGAGTAGCATATGTGGCAATAGCGGGTTTTCTCTAAATAACATTAACATTAACATTCCTTGTACTTGTCTGTCGTGTACACAGATAGTATGGTGGCATCACTAATTTCACAATGATTTTAACAAAACTTTTTCTCGTTTTTCTTAAGCAGAACTGTTATTTTGTGAAAGTACTTATTTGTTCGATTTGATATAAAATGGTTTGTCATGTATGCTTTTACGTTTAAAACATCGTAATATAGGTCATTTATTGAATACATGTATGATTATATTGCATGAATTCATGGTAGAATCACTGTGTCGACAGACGATTGCGTATGCATTGTGGTCTCTATTAATTTAACTGTTGTATACTGCCACTGCATTGATTAAGCAAGCTTTAGATTCTGCCTTATGCATATTCATGAGTTCATAAGCACGTGCACAATGTACGGTTTGACGTAACTGTGTTAGTAGGGTGTAGGGTGGTATTTTAAATCATATTTAAACACAATAATTGTTGTTTATGCAGTTTCTGCATTCGACTATCACCGTCTTACATAGTATTTATTGTATAATGTGCGCTACTGCTGCTTCGGAAAATAATGGGTATCAAGGAATAAATGAAAATACTTCAGTATTTAAATGCATATTTAAGATGGATTTATGTATTAAACACGTATACACAGGATACTTTCATCGTATAAAATATAATGTGGGACCGAAATAATTTTGGATACTACAGTGAAACCTGTCTAAACCGAACACCCAAGAAACCGGAATCCTGTGAAAACCGGACAAACAATTCGATTCTAATGTGTCCATTTAGTGTAAATCTAACCTGTGAAAACCGGAAACCTCTTCAAACCGGACATTTGTCTTCGTTATGTGGGTGTCCGGTTTAGAGAGGTTTCACTGTAATTAGGTTTTTTTTAATCTGGATATCCTTGGATCGTTTTGAAACTGATTGAGTCGTATAAATTTATTTTAATTGAAAGTAGCGAACGCAAATTTATATTAAACCTGCATAATACGAACATAATACGACCAAGATTCAGAATGAATCTGTGCTGTTTACATGTACAAAACAATTACGTTAAAACATTAAAATGAGTTTAATGAACTTTAATAATATTTATAACTAAAATGATATCATAATAAAATTTAATTTAAAACTGGTTGAAACTTACTGAAAACCAATTAACTAATTAAAATGGATATTTTGAACAAACTTTTTAATTTGTTTAAAAGATTGAGATTAATTTACATATACATGTATTATAGTATAATGAGAATATTATTGAAACTCATTTAAATATCAACATGCATTAATGTTTAAAACGA
>JAUTWP010172840.1:0-10060 GCA_033042655.1 Cyathermia naticoides | reverse complement strand
CGCTTCCTTGTGAGTACTGCAATTTTTGTTTGAGTGTGTTTTGGTGACTTTATAGTGATGGTGCATTTACAAAAAGTGTCACTATTTGACGCAAGGCAAAACGACATAAAATTACAAATATAGATGTTATTCTTACGCAAGAATTTTTGTACGGCTATCAAATATAGACTGTCTGTCAATTTGCAACCCTTGATCTCTATTTATATTGGGAGAAATCCTGAATAAAACGGCTGTTTGAAAACTAATGATGTTCGAAAACTAATGATCGGACGATACTATAATTATAAAATGTTCTTAATTGCAAAACATTTCAGAAAAATATTTTATGCAATTAATGTAATTATTTCTTTATGTAAACTGCCAGTTTAGTGTCATATGCATATGTAGTATGTTATTAAATACCACCTTTAATTCATTAAATAAAAATTTCTAACTATTCATGTTTTGGATCTTGACAATAAAGGAAGATCATTTCTACTTAATTCAGCACAACAGTTTGTAAACGGAACAAATCTGGGTGATGACATCTCTGCATATAAATGGAATGTTACAGATGGAAAGCAAACAGATATTAATTCCAAATATGCTGTTAATTTGACTTTTGACTTTCATCAAAAGGTAAATTATTTTATTTTATAAAATACATCACATTCCTGATAGATTGTTATTTTATTTTTCATACTGAATTACGTGCTCTTGTCTTTCAACACATTTGTGTGTTTTTGAGTGAATAATTTAGGTTCTTTTTAAATTGGACTGTTTTGTATTCTGAATTTGTTAAATTTAATTTGTATTTCAGAAGATACAATGTACTTTTCTTGGCACATACTTACTTTTAAATTGTAGTGAGACCTTTATCAATGCTAAAGATGTATAACTTTATGTAGCATTTTAAACATATTTTTTATTATTTCTCCATTCTGATTTTTAGATGTATTTATTATTAAAAAAACTTCATTTTAACATTATTAATGACATGAACACCTATTCAATGTTTCATAGTATTATACAGATTTTGTTCAATGCTTCTGTATCTTGGCATGAGAAAGACATAACCTTAGACTTAGCACCACCCATGGAAATGACGTAAGTATCTTTCAATTTCTAGGTCTTGATAAACTTTTAAAATTTGGAAACTATAGTTGTTTTTAAGAACTGGTCTTTTTTTATTAAATGGAGATATTAAAGTGTATGCAGCATCTTAGTATATTTAAAAGCTGGGTATATTTGCTAGCTTTTTATATAGAATTGTTTCATTTTGATATATGTGTTCATAATGTTGTTTCATTTATACCCTGTAAACATTTATGAACAACACATTTATAAACTAAAGTATCACATGTTATTTGTTAAAACAAATGTATGGAGTTGGTTATATATTCAGGTTATATTAGAAAGAAGTTATGCAGACATGTGGGGCTAATGTGTATGTGAAGTGTAGGAAATGTTCATCTAATACAAACTGTTTAGAGTATCTTTCACAATCATTATGGTAACCATCACTAAGATGACATCATTATCAAGATTATCACCATTTTGTTCACTATTTTAAAATCTTATTATATTTTTCATTTGAAGAAAAAACTATATAATTTTATTATTATCATTACATACAGTAATTGGATATGATATATTTGCACATCTACTTTTTAGTTTGACACCTACAGTACATGTATTGTCTCAAGTTGGAGGTCATAGCCAGTGTATAGTTAGTACAGTGAATGTTACTGGAAAGTTCCGTGTGTCTAGGGCTGAATTGAAAGTCACATCATTTGGATTGTCTATATGGTAAGATATTACTAAAATATTTGTTTACTGGTTTATTACTAATACAAATGAATGGAGAGAAACAAACCAAAATTAGTTGGTACAACTATTATTATCTTTGTATCTCTTCTAAAACAGGAAAAATATGTCCCCACAAATATCATATATGTATTGAGAGTACCAGAAAAAGGTATTGTAAACTTGAAAACTATATAAGATATGGAAATAAAACATGGGATTCATAATTTGTTTGGCATATAAAGGTGTTTTAGAAATAATTTCACCTATAAAGTATATAATATGAGAGGTATTGGTATCTGTTTATTGCACAATAATTATTTGCCATTAAATAATCCTTCAATAAATTATTTTGTTTGCTGCATGGTATATTTTCTCTATGGTGATGAATCCTCAAAAGCTCTTATTAATGGACATACATTTGGCTTATGAGGATTATATTTAAAGTAATAGTAGCATAGTTGATCATCATATGTTGAAACCACCAACACCAATTGTTAATAGGTTCGACAATTTCAAAACCAAATATTAAATCACTTCAAATAGTAACTGAAGAGAGATATGGTGAAACTTCATTTATAATAACAAAAGATGATTAAAAGTAATCAAATCAAAACCATTTTATGACTTTCAACACAGATATCTAAAAATAAATTCCACTAAATAATTGTCATCATATTTAAAAAGATGTTCATTTGAATTTGAAATGATGTTTATCACTTTATGACATTTTTACAATCTTGTATCTGAAATAAAATGAACTTCTTATATCTGAGCTAGACTTCTGTATGGTTAAAAATAGAATTCATCCACAAGTTTATTACTAGTACATCATTATTTACAATTTATTTTCTAGGGATGTTTTTTTACATTCTGAACTATCAAAGTCTCTTACCATGACTGCTGAAATGATACATGAAAGGTGTGCAGCACACTGCCATGGTCCGGTACATCTCGGACCACCACAGACAGCTGAACGTGTTTGTGGCAGAATATCAGGGAAAATCACAAGACAGAGTTCTAGATTCCGTCAAGAGTGAGTTTCAGATCTTATTAAACAACATAAAACTTTTATAGCTAGTTTAAAATCAATGAGCCATCAAGTTGAAGCATGCATTTCTATTTTCATATAACATTTTTGAACCAAAATAAACTGTTTCCAATGAAACCACATAATAAAACTTACTATTCTTTATTATTTACAGACTCAGATATTTACATGGCATGCTAATGCTGTTTCTGTCTGAAGAAGAAAGGTGTGGAAAGCATGGAAAGATTTGCTTGAGGTGTGGAGACAGTGCCTCTAATAAAATGAAAAATAGTAGCAGTCGTTTTGTATCAACTAGAATGGCAACCCCTTTAAGCAAACTTGGGAAATTGGTGAAAGCAGAATGGAAAGAAGGTATAAAAATTAAATTGTATTCACCTTATGATTCTCTAAAAATACTATCAGGTCCACTAAAAATAATCCTTTGTTTTCGTTAACCCAACCAATGCTAATCTGGACAGATGAAAACATTGACAATAAAGGTTTTATGTCTAAAGTAAAATAAATAAATAAGTAATGCCCACCAGACCATAATTCAGGTCCTCTTAAAAATTATTTTGTCGCTATTTGACCATTATGTTGCCCAGCATCTTCACAAGTCAAGGGCTACATACACTTTTGTCTACTCTACCCTTGAAATTGTTGACAAACATTACGAGTGGAGAAAAATTTGTAACACTGGTTATGTTCCTTATATGATGCAATTAAGGCCTCCACGAGTCCAAAAAATTGGAATCAAGTACTCGTTCGTCAAACCCGACCCGGACCAGAGTACCCGGCTTTTATACGAGATGATTATAAAACTAAGGAATAAACATTTTTTTAAAAGCATTATCATGTATTGTAATACAGCATGTTATATTTGACATAGTATTAGTAACCAGTATTCACAATCTTGAGTCCTGGGCGTGTTTAACGTATCTGTAATTCATGTTTAAATTGGGAGATATTCTTTCGTACACGTGACATAAATCATTCATTGAGGTCAATGATGTCGCGCATTAATATATTCAGTTTATAACGGGTACTCGAGTCCTGGAAACATACTTACCAGACTCGACCCGTGTACTCAGGTACTCGTTGAGACCCTAGTTGTTAATAACGTATGTGTCGACAGAGAGTTGTTTGTGTTTAGCTATTACTGTTATTACCTACTTATCTCTACAGAAGAAACACCCAACCCATTTCTTAAAAGAGTGTCTGTGTTTGCTTTTATATGTTATCATTAACAACAAAACCATACCGACATACAATTTGTCAAAGCATAGGCAGGGAGTGTGTATAATTGTGTGTTTGTGTGTGTGTGTGTGTGTGTGTGTGTGTGTGTTTGTGTGTTTGTGTTTGTGTGTTTGTGTGTGTGTGTGTGTGTGTGTGTGTGTGTGTGTGTGTTTGTGTGTGTATGTGTGTTTGTGTATGTGTGTATGGATGTATGTGTGTGTATGTGCATGTGTGAGTGTATCTATGTGTGTATGTGTGTGAGCGTATGTGTGTGTGTGTGTGTGTGTGTATGTGTATGGAGTGTGTGCGCGCATGTGTGTGTGTATGTTTGTATATGCGTGTGGATATGTGTGTAGCGGGGGTGCTCGCATGTGTATGTGTATGTGTATGAGTGTGGGGGTGTGCAAGCATGTGCACGTGTGTGTGAGTTATATAAACATCGTATTTAATCTTATCAGTAATAATGTTACATATTAGGCTGAAAACTCTATGAGTAGTGCTAGATTTATAAATTTTTAATTGACTGAGTTTAATGACCGGCGTATCCCGACTTTCGAATTGGTACCCAAAGGGGGGTCTGACCGCACTGAATTCATCTCTTGTTAGCAAGCTGATAATTAAACGACCTGGGGTATCATAAAAATAGTTCTTTCCTTTCTTAAAAAAAACCCCAAACAAACAAGTTATTCTATTGCATTCCGTACCCATTCAACCAGCCAGAAGAAAATAATCTGATGCATTTTCAACACTTGTTTCTTTCTGAAACTAAACACATAGCTGTTATGAGCAGGCGCGCTAGAATTCCCCTCACGCCAATAAACTCATAAAACGTATTTGATTTCATCACGAGACACCTGATTGTATCAAGACCACCTTTACACGACTCCACACCAAGTGAGATTGAGCTCACGCTCTAACAATAGCCTACTTGTTTTAAAGACGGCGCCATCTTTACTGTTTTTCACTTAAACATTCTTTGGTTTGGGCGTATGACGTCTTCATGTATACGTGTTGTCTTGTTGGTGCCGTGATTGTTGTAGATATATCTTTTTTTTCTCAACAATAATACTCTCTGGTTACATTACATTTATTTTATACCATTTAAAAAAACTAATGTTTGTTTTATTTAACGACATCACGTTGATTTTTATTTCATAATCAGCTATTGGACGTCATTTATACCATTAATTAATTATAATAACATTGCACGCAATCTGCAGTCGTATTTATTTTATAAGTCTCATATAGGTAATTGTACACACATGAAGGAAATAAGAACTAAACCAAATATGTCTGATATTTAGAGTGGTGTGGATGTTTTTGTGAAGTTTCTAGATTTTAAAGGAATGGAGTGGTTTCACTCATAACGTTATCTGATAATTGTCATCTTCTGTGTCTGGCGTCCTGTTTTTAATTTACTGCCTAACATGTAAAGTAAACAGGAGCGGTATGTAGCTCAGTCGGTAACGTGCCAGCCTTTGAAGCGGTCGTTGTTGGATCGATCCTTCTCAGTGGAGTCATCTGCAGTTTGGGCTATTTTCCGTTTTGACCAGTGCTCCACAACTGGTTCATCAAAGGCATGTGCTATCCTATCTGTGGTAAAGTGCATGTAAAAGATCCCTTGCTGCTTATCGAAAATAGTAGCCTATGTGGCGGCAGCGGGTTTCCTCTAAAACGTGTCAAAATGACAATATGAATGACGTCCGATAGCTCCAGTGGCGTCGTTAAACAAGACAAACTTTACTTCACTTTTTATAAAGTAAACAAATTTTAATATCGTCTCTAGAACCTGAATTATTATCATATAACCAGTATATATGTATATATGTAGGCTTACAATGTGCCTATCTAATGAAATACGCTGGCAACATACATACATACGCGCGCACACACACATACACACACGTATAGGCATACACACACATAAACACATATGCACGTATAAACACACATACACAGAGATACATTGTACATGTATATACACGAATAGACACACATAAACACACATACGCGCGCGCGCACACATATACACACAGTGACACGTATAGGCATACACACATAAACACATACACACACATACACACAAACAAACACATGATAATTATGCATGTATAAACACAGAGACACATACACGGATAGACACACATAAACAGACATACACACACATAGACAAACATACGCGCGCACATATACACATAATACATGCAGAGAGAGAGAGAGAGAGAGAGAGAGAGAAAGAAAGACAGAGAGACACATACACTCATAATAATTATAGATAATGATACACATAATGAAGAAAATAAGAACCAAAGCAAATATACACAACGACATGAGTCCATGTAGAGTGTAGCCAGTGTTTTATTTACAATATGAGTGCCAAATATTATATTTATATTTTCCGTACTACTTAGAAGAATGTGGCACGAGTCATCAACCTGGTATGACATAGCAACACTTATTTATGTTTTGCCCCAACACATAATATGTTAATCAACTTCGCTAATAATAGTTCCGTTTCATACACAAATGAAAAATAGCATGTTTGCGCATGAAGCCGTGACGTAATCCTCACACTGTTTATTAGACCAACTCACCGCACCATTGAAGCGTTATGCACTATAAACAAATAGTTCACGTCATTAGTATTGAACTTTAACGTGACAGACATACAATGTACATGTCTCAATATAGCGCTACTTCACATTCTACATACAATATTGTATTAAATCGTCATGAAGTGGGAAACAATATTTCAAAAGCACATGGCGACTGATCAAATAAATTCTCATGATCAGTCTACAAAAAACCGCCCCTGGGCAGGCTTTCAGGGATCCCAAAAGCCGTGCCCAGAGGAGGCGTGCTTGAACACTTTTGGGATGTCGTCTACAAAAAAGATATGTCAATCAGCCAAAATTGTCTCCCTGTTTTGGACCACAGAGGTGACCCAGGTCATAATTGGGGCCCAAGACAGGCGTCTGCTATAAAATCTTGTTCTGAATGTAGACGTTATATCTTTAACATGACTTTATTAAAGTTGTATTTGTACAACACAGTATTGAAGAGTAACCAACGTTTGAAATTTACAATGTCACCTCTTCCTCTTATATATACCGGGTATTATATACGCGTTACTGGAAATGTTTAGGCGTGGGGTGGGGGGATGTGTGTATGCAATACAACATAACATCTGCCTTTAAGAAACTGATTATAATTTATAATATTATAAGGAAAATCGCTTTAAACATGTATGTTTGACTCCTATTAGCCGCTGACTAAATACAATGATGAACTGTTGTTAAACAAAAATGAGTAGGCATTTCTTATTATTTTAAGCAGCATATACAATACCTTTACATCCAATCAGCTATCTTTTTGAATTTTCCACCAGAAACTTGCAGCATAACACATGCATAATGATCCGCCATAAAAAGGTATATATCCCAAACAACTGCAACCTTCGAGGCTGGTGAATTTTACTAGTATCATGCAAGTTCCCACGGTT
This sequence comes from Cyathermia naticoides, assembly GCA_033042655.1. Taxonomy (NCBI): domain Eukaryota; kingdom Metazoa; phylum Mollusca; class Gastropoda; order Neomphalida; family Neomphalidae; genus Cyathermia; species Cyathermia naticoides. The sequence continues at coordinate 2,507 of JAUTWP010172840.1, read as the reverse complement.
GCAAGATTTGAATTTGATAGCAAAGTGTGATAAATCCTGAACCTAGGTTTGATATATTTGTTGATAGCCTTGTTAGGCAAAACAGTTGAAATGTCTGACATGAGTTTATACGCATGAACGCGGAATGGAACCTAGTTCAACTTCGTTGTTCATCAGCTCATTGCAAGTTAGATAACGGAATCATTCGGAACACCTCGGTTCATTACAAATTGTTCTGATTCATTTTGGGAAAATAACGTCGTGTGATTATGGTAAATAATTCTGAAAAAAGGTATTGGAACAGAAGAATCCAAAACGACTAAGGTTTAATTTTATCATCAGCTAGCCTATATGGTCATTTTGACACACTTTTAAAAAGGAAACACGCTACATTGGCTACTCTTTTTGATAAGCAGCAAGGATCCATCTTTTATATGCACTTTCCCACAGACAGGACAGCACATATTACCACGGCCTTTGATGAACCAGTTGTGGACCGTTGGTAAAGCGACTAAGGTTTCCCTAAATGGCGTAGAACTCCGAAATGGGTGGAATTATTTTTATTATAACTCAGATTATTTGGTTTATCGCCTTATATTGAGTACGGTATTTATCTAAAAATTGAATAGTATGTTTTTTTTTAAACACGGATACGGTACCAATGAAAATAAAAAGATAAATAATAAAATAATAAAGGGCGGCTATGGGAGTCGAACTCAAATTGACATTTTGCATTATACTAAAAGAAAATGATTTGTTTCTGTATTAAAACATGAGGAATCATTTAATTTACACACAAGCAAGAGTTATTAATATTATTTACGTGAAAGGATTAGGAATGCTGTAGAAGGAAATGTTTAAAAGATAATCTCAGTGGATAGCGTTATCCACTAATCTCCTAAGATTAAGTCTTAGCGGCGCCGTAGATAAGATTTCGTGTGTGTGAACTTGTTAATAAAGTCAGACACGAACACTCCTCAGTGATCTGTATAATGCTAACAAACGTTCTTGTTTTAAATGCGTATACACAGTTTCTTATTACATTGAAAAAAAGTAACGTTTATTTTATTTAAAGAAAAGTTTGTTTTATTTAACGACCATATGACTTTTTCTTTTTATCTCATCATCGACTATTGGACGTCATACGTACGGTCGCTTCGACATACATGTATTTGTTTTTAAAAGAAATCCGCTGTCGCCACATAGGCTTCTCTTTCCGACAAGCACCAGTGGTATTTTATTGTATATGCACATGCCTGATGAATAAGTTATAGACCACTGGTTGTAACGGAAAATAGCCCAAACTACATGTGGGTTCACTGAGAAGGATCGATTTGATAACCGATCTCTTCAAAGGCGGACATGCTACCGACTGAGCTACGTCGTGCTCCTTATTACATTGATCCATAGAAACTATAAAAAAAAGTGATGAAATAAATTGTTCTAGGGTTTCATTTTTAAATCCGACATTTTTATAACAAAAAAAAAAAAAAAAAAAAAAAAATCGAGATCAAATGGTTGCCTAGTCATGCTAATGATAAAATAATCCTTCTCCTAGAACCAAAATCTGATAATCATTTTTTGGATTACAGTTCAACGACCTTATTTCGAAGCCTGGTAGTGGAATTTCAAGTTGTTCTTTAATACACGAAATACTTGTGGGAAATAATAAATATTGCATAGTAACCTAGTTTGTGTGATAAGAGTAGAGCAACTGATGTCTGCCAGTGTTACAGGAAAATGCACAGAGGCTTTTTCATGAGGCACAGAAACAGTCTATGTTTACACAACAACTTATTCACATCTGAACTCGACAGTGTGAGAAAAATTATGAATTTCATATCTGATGCAATATAACATCATATCGACATAGGAATCATGTTGTGCTTTCGTACCACATGCAATTCTTAAAATTAAGTAAAGCACTAGCCAGGTAACTGTCGTAAAACAATTGTCTCCACATATTATTCTACAGCAATTTTATTGTTGAAATGTTTCCATCTCTGGCCATAAGCAAACTTCAGTATATTACATAACATATGATGGAAGTTTGATATTAATTTTGTTTGCTTTTCAATTGTTTTAGTTTTTTCAAAATTTAATTAGGATTAATCACAATACAGATGTTTTTTGCTGCATACCACAAGAACTCGCCTCCATTTGAATGAATGCACACACAATTAATTTAATTTGATGTAGTTAATAGATTTATGTTTGAACAAGGTACCATGCATTTTAAATACGGAACGAACTTGATATCACAGACACCGTGCTTGAACATTAAATGCATAACGACGCCTTAAAGAATTGTTCTTGTTCTTAATATTGTTCGTTCTGTGAGGCGGAGTTTAGGATGATTGACAAGTATCAAGAGCGAATCATAATGTGAGATGCCCCACAGCATAGAACTGTTGTGTAGAATTACGTCAGATATTTACTAACTCATCGTTACGCATGTGCAGCGTCTGCTAAATCATCCAGTTGAAACCAACTGATTTTGTGATGAGATAAACTAATAATAATAATAA
>JAUTWP010172829.1:0-10061 GCA_033042655.1 Cyathermia naticoides | reverse complement strand
ACGTCCAATAACCGATGATAAGATAAAAATCAATGTGTTCCAGTGGCATCGTTAAACAAAACAAACTTTACTTTTTTAATTCAACATAGGACAGGACATGTCTAACGCTTACATTAAAATCCAGGCTGTTATAGCAGACGTCTAACCCAGGCGCCATTTATGACCTTCACTCCACATTTATGTTTATTTAACACTTTTGTAGAAGATGATAAACAAAGGTTCACCTACCTGTGTCAAACTCAAATCCCTTCTCCACAAATGTGTGACAGCAACCCCCGGCCACGTCATGTTGCTCTAGAACAAGAACTTTCTTCCCAACTCGACTAAGTAGCACGGCCGCAGACAGCCCACCAGCTCCACTCCCTATCACTATAACATCTAGATTGTTTGGGACCTTCGTTTTCTTGAATCCTATGAAACGTCAAAATACTTGTAATAACTGTTAGTTTTTTTAATTCTAAAGAATCACATACTAATTATTATTAAAATTAAAGTGTGCAATAATATTCAAAATAACTACCGGTAGTATGTACATGCTATTAATTATTTGTAAATGTATTTTTTACATAATAAATTATATATTCTGTCCTCAAAATTTGCAAGTGCATTCAGCAGTGCTTCCATAAAAAGCTGTTGCAAAATGGATATGCGATAGCATTTTTATCATTATTTGGTATTTATTTTGTTAACATTTCTACAAAATTGCCATGACAAGATGATCGGAATTCTGAGAGCTGTATCCAATATCTTACAATTGCCTAAAACTGAATTCTTTTAATTGTGAGCTATGCTGTTTATTAAAAATTGATCTATTATCTGTTCCAGCCAGTAGTCTACAACCAGTTCATCAAATGTTGCAGTATGTGCTATCCTATCTCTGGGAAAGTGCATATAAAAACCATTGTTGTTTATCAGAAAGAGTAAACTATGTGGCAGACGTGGGTTTCTTATGAAGACCATGAATTATAAATACTATAATTACATTTGACATCTTATCTAGCCACTGCTTAAACAATGTGCTAGTGTTGTTATTTATCAATCTTTTCTTTCAATACTCAAACATGACCTGCCAATCAAAAGTACAAAATGAATGTATGAATCAGTATTTATCTATGATGATTTGAAAGCATCTACTATCTCTCTATACAATGCACTCTGTCCAAACCGGCACCTCTCTATATTGTTATCAGATAAAACAAACAAAAACATGGACTGTTTCTATCTACATAAAATAATCATCTGATGATTAAATGCAACTTTAGTTTAAGTGTCAAACTATTGTTTATCACAATGTGCATGTACATGTATGTACAGTGGACTGTCTAAACCGGATCCTTATGGGACCAGAAAAATATGCTGGTTTAGACAGAGTGTTGGATTAGACAGTTTTTCTTATCTAGTGTTATTCATGTCAATTTGGGACTGAAAAATGAATCCTGTTTTTCTGTATTAGACAGATGCTGGTTTTGACAGTGTACTATATATAATACTGAACAAAAAATATAACAACCAGTTTGAATGAAAGGAATACATAATCATTGGTAATTTGGAATAAAATATGGATTAAATGATATACACATACCCACCCCACTCTCGGATACACAAAATAAAATTCTACCTTGGCCAATCACCTGGTATTATTATCGTCTGACATTAATTTGATTTATAACTTATAAATATAATCACATATATATATATATATCATTACAACTTCAAGCTAATTGTTAAATCTTTAAAAAATAATAATTGGTGTACTAAAAGTAATTATTATTAATTAATGTACTTATTACTATGGGGCGCCAAGTGTAAAAAACAAAGAATTAATTTTAACCTATTTTGAACTCTTTCTACAGATTTAACTTATACATGTTATGGACATGTTTATGCATTTATATAATAAATAAAACATATATACATGTACTGTACATTTAAAGTGGCAGTGTCTGTTTTTAAAAAAAAAACCATTTGGAATATATATCTTGTACATTTGTTGGATCCGCACAATGCTCCATTCTTCTGATGCAATGATTTGCTGTATCGGAATTTGATTATGCGAAATACACTATAAATCGATGAAGCGACCCGCCAGCTGTCCAGCATCGATAAGTCGTAGTGCTTATTCACGTGACCTAAATATGGTACAGCAGGTCATTGAGTCAGAAGAATGGAGTATGGTGCACATCAAACAAATGAAGAAGATATATTCTAAATGGTTAAATATTATAAAAACACAGACACTGCCCCATTAAGGCCTAATTACACTGGAGAGCGGCAACGGTAAACCAAGCTGTGAAATTTTTTTAGAACTAGTGCTTTTTCAATAGAACCAATTACACTGAATGCAGAACGGCACAGCGACAAAGCAGTGTACAGCATTGGATAGAACTCGAATAGATTTTTTGAAAATACTGCGTGGTAAAATTAAGATTTCAGCCAATTGGGGTGAGTGCTTTATGTGATAATATTCTTGACTAGCTCCAAAACCTCTGCAAATGGTTCTTGTGACATTCGAAAGGAGCGAAAGAAACGATTTTCATAAATGTGAACTCAGTTCACATTAATTTGTGGAATTCACCTAGTTTAGTCCCTTTTTTAGTTTTTCATGCACCAATTCTTTGTGATTTTCTCCACGTCGTTGTCACCGAGCCAACAGAGAAGCAACATAGTGTCATTTTTATATTTTCTGGTCTTTTTTAGTTTACCCATACAAATTGTCAAGTTCCTATTGTTTAAATAAAAAAGCACGGTTTATCTCTCTTCGTTCGCTGCTCTCCAGTGTAATTAGGTCTTTATGAGGAGAGATTGTACCTTTCGGTTGACCGCTTTCCTTCATTAATAATTATAATAATTATTAACAATCTTATAAATGGGATATAACTCAGTGTTTAGTGATGAAAGCACATTAAAAATATTTCCACTACACGCTCAGTCGGTATAGAGGCCGCATTTGCAGCAGTAGGTCATCAGATTGATCCTTCTCAGTGGACCCATCTCGGCATCTGCAGTTTGGGCTATTTTCCAGTGTTTTAAATAAAACAAACTTTTAATCTTATAAATATTAATCGAATGTTTGGTATATAAAATTTTTTTTTTACAGAATGTGTAGAACTAGATAAAATAGAGTATGTGATGTGTTTACACTTGGCACACCGCACTTACCTACTCTGTTTTAAAACTGTATCTCTGCCTTTTCTGTCGGTGACAAGAGGTTTTATCGGTCTGATAAAGTGCTCGCCAAATGGATTTCTTCCCGGTTTAGAGCCCCAAAACAAGAGTGACAAGCCAACTATAACACAATACAAGAGTAAGCCCACAAAAATAACGATTGGGTTACTTATACAATATTCTACCAGCCCTTGAATACCCATCATCTTGTTGTCAACTGTCCTTCAGCTTTGGCTTTGCTTTTGCTTGTGATATATTTGCGTAACTAGAGTAATCTGCCCTTGGCAGATAAATATTTTAAAGTGGCCGTATCACATTTGCAAGTTCGTTGGTGTCCAACTAGTTTAAAGTGGCAGTGTCTGTCTTTTTTAAATAGTTAACCATTTAGAATATATATCTTGTATGTTTGTTTGATGTGCATCACGCTCTATTCGTCTGATTCACCGATTTGCTGTATCTAAATGAGGTGGATCGCCACCTGTCTGCCATCGCTGTCTTAGCGCTATTCGTGTGACCTAAATGTATCGTTGTGTCAGAAAAATGGAGCATGGACTGCATCAAACAAACATAGTTTTAAGATATAATTATTCTAAATGGTTAAATATTAAAAAAAACCCCAGACACTGCCACTTTAAATGAAGGTGCATTTACCGTTTTCTTTGAAAAGTATTATAAAAAAACCTTACAAATACCACATGGATTTTACAAAAAATAAATTATTACTATTGATAAAACTGGGGTCCATCCCTTTATACGAGCTTTACTAACAGAACACCTGGCAGGTCAGTTCTTGATGTTTAATGCCTATGTTCAGAGCCTGGCTGTTATAGCAGATGTCTCTCCAGTGCCTTTTATGGTTCAAATCATCCAGAGCGGAATGTAGCTCAGTCGGTAGCATCCCCGCCTTTTTAGTGGTCGGTCAGTCATTGGATCGACCCTTCTCAGTGGACCCATCTGCAGTCTGGGCTATTTTCCATTCCAACCAGTGCTCCACAACTAGTTCATCAAAAGCTGTGGTATGTGCTCTCCTGTCTGTGGGAAAATGCATATAAAAGATCCCTTGCTGCTTATGGGAAAGAGTAGCCTATGTGGTGGCAGCGGGTTTCCTTTGAAAGAAATGTGTCAAAATGACCATATGAATGACGTCCAATAGCTGCTGATAAGATAAAACATTGTTAACTTAAACAAACCATGGATGATCCACTGTATATTTATTTATAAACAATTCTGGAATTAAAACTAAATTTTGATGAAAAATATATTCAGGGGTTTGTTTTCATACTTTCTTATGGTGCCTATACATAAAGGTGCAATACACAACAAAATAACCATGTCATTTATATAATTATTATATAAAAATGGTTTATTAAATGTCACAAATGACATAAAAACAACAACAGAATTATACATTAATTATAAAATATATGCTACTGCAAAGCTTAAATTTATGGAACAAATACAATATTAAATAATTAAAGAACCATCCATAAATGTCAATGCTTTTCACAATCTGAAAAATATCAGGATTAGGTTTGCCCATCCTCCCCTAATTTGTGCTTTTAGATGGAACCTGTGCTTTAATCTCAACATAAAACACCTACAGTCTCCTAAAATGGATTTTTTGCCTGAAAAGCTATCTGAAAATGACTTTACTCATTCCAACAGCCTCATACCCCCCTCCCCATACACACCTCTATATATTGTGTGCATTCTGAAAAATCAGATATATTTTTGAATGGTTCTTATGGTTAGAATCACATCATCCATAGGCTATATATTAGCGATAACAAACAAAAAGTCAAAACTGTTAATAATTTGTAAAAATAAAAATACATATTACATGTATATTAAAATATATATGTTCATCAAATCATGATAACTGTTGACTAATTAGCAGTTTCTCATTGTGCTTAGAATTAAATTTGCACCAAATAGCAATCTCCTATAGCCTACTTGTATTGTGATTCATGATGTAATACTGAAAAAAATATTCTGTGACAGTCACAATAAAAATTTATGCACAAATATATCACTGTAGGAGAAAAGAATTACTGGTGAGATTCCATAGATGATTTAAAATAGCGTTTTGTTATCAGCAATAAAGAGAGTAACATATACAGTGAAATCCCTCTAAACTGGACACCCATGGGACCAAGTAAAATATCCAGTTATCAGAGGTGTCCAGTTTTCAGGTGTTATATTTACACTAAATGGACACATTGGGATCAAATTGTCAAATTTAAAGGTGATTCTGGTTTAGAGGGACTTCATTGTATAATAAGGCACTGTGAGATAGATGTACTAGTATTTGTGATACATGTATAACGCTTTATATAAATGTTATAAAACTTAACTACGGTATTATAAAATTTCAACAAGCAACACAACAATAAAGTCAAGGCCTAATGTGCATACATTAAGCCATCTGTAACACGCCTTGAAATAACAAAATATTGGTATACCTGACACAATGTCCTTCACCAATCAGTTTGTGCCAAACATAAAATAAATTATACCTGGCACAAAATAGTGTAAATAAAAATTGCGATTAGGCATCGGCTATACAGACTGTATAATACTATTTCATTTTTATTTATTTTTTAAGGGGGAGCAGTCATAAGTGTAACCCCGCCTTTGATGTTTTCTTCAAACTGTATTCATCTCCAAAGCAACCAATTTTTGCTATACTGAGAGCTACGGATAGTCACCGGAACAATCAACATTGTTACTGTCAAATTACAAATTTGTATCAGACAATGATCGTGACCGGATGCTTATTTCAAGGCTTGCTATAATAAAAATATCTAACTACATGTATAATAAAGTTTGAACAAGCATCAAAAGAATGCCGTCAAGTCTGTGGCACCGGTAATGTGAATACATAAAGCCATATATAATAAAAATATCTAAATATTATAAAGTTTGTACAAGCAATAAAACAATAGTCAAGTTTGTGACACCGGTAATGTGAATAAACATTAATCTATGATAAAAAATATCTAAATGTTATAATGTTAGAACAAGCACTAAAACAAGACAGCAAAGTCTATGATATTATCATATAATATCACATGACACCGGTAATTTAAATACTGAAAACATTAAGTCATCTATAATAAAAAATCTAATTATTATAAAGTTTAAACAACAACACAGCAAAGTCTATGCTATGATATTACAATATCATATGACACCGGTAATGCATATGCAACATAAAGCTAACTAAATAAAAAAATGACATCAAACATATTTCTTATCACCAAATCTATCAAAATGTTCATAAAAAAGAATTACATGTGTTACAGATTTAAACAGTTTGTATTATTTAATAACTTTCAAATGTCTCGGTAATGGTTAAATATTGTGAAATTTAACAGACATCATCATCAGTAGATATTAGTTTTCCCCAATATTGATGGTGATCTTGTTTTAGGATCATATTTTAGCTATTTCTGGTACTCCAATTTCATCCAACTATTTTACTTTTTGTTCTGCATTTTGACTCTACTAAAAGATTAACTCATATACTTGATATTATTATTTTATGAATGTTATTAATTTTATGGACTTTGTTTTACGGACTTTGTTTTACAGACACAACATTTCATATCTGGAAATAGTACTCTATTATTATGCAGATGATACAAATATGTTGATGCCAAAAGCACTGATAGAAAATAGCACACATATTTAACAGGTAGTCGATCAGACGTGTAGTGTAGTATCAGATAAAACATCTAGCCACAACCCAAAACAATGCGTGCTTGAACACTTATTTAGTCATAATTATAGGCACGTTAAACCTTTTTCCAGTCCAGTCAAAACAATGGAAGAAAAACTTTGGGGTGAGAGTGTTGACCTGCTGCTGACTGTTGAGTTCATGGAGGCAGTAATTCATGGAGCATAAAGAAACTAAATACAGAAGAAGATCAGACAAGGATATTTAAAATATACTTGCCAGGGAACATGTTTTCATTTTTAATAAGTGACTGTGTAGGGGAAGTGTTAGTGGAGAGAACCTCAAGGTCTGGAGTCTACTAAAATAGTAAAAATATTCACTTGTTAAAAATCACTTCATATTAATTAGTTAGTCACTACTAATTTCTCAATTAAAACTTCGATGTTTTCAATTGCTCAAAATTATACTGTTTTGTAAATGTTTACACCAAATAGCGGTAAGATGTCATAAGAGAGGGAGGAGAGATTGCAGTTTTAATCATCTTTCCGTTTTATGCTATTTTGATTTTCTGTTTTTCCAGTGTTTTGTGGAGACTTGTCAAGTCATTATAAAGATTTCTGTCAAGTATCTTGGATACACAGGTCACAGCTCCCATCATGGCACCCAGCATTCCAGAAATACAGGTATCTTGACCTGCAAGTATCAACATTGATAAGATAATTTACATATATCCTAAGCAACCGAAAAGCATGGGAGAGCGAATCATATGGTACTTTACTTTCGTATGCTTTCTAGACGAACTAGGTAATTGCGTGGAATTTTGACAACACAGTTTCGTGTTTTGAAGGAAATATGATATCAAAGAAGCTAAGAATTAAATCGTTAAATAAAACAAATTTACTTTTACCAAGAGTCGATGATAAGATAAAAATCAAAGTGCACCAGTGGCATCTTTAAATAAAATAAACTTTACTTTTACTTTCTCTAAATTAGATGATAAGATAAAAATAAATGTACTCTAGTGGCATCATTAAATAAAACAAATTAACTTTCACCAAAAGTCGATAAGATAAAAATCAAAGTGTACCAATGGCATCATTAAATAAACTAAACTTTACTTTTACTTTCTCTAAATTAGATGATAAGATAAACATAAATGTGCTCAAGTGGTGTCATTAAATAAAACAAACTTTACTTATATTTTACCTGTGATAAAAAGTCCAGGTATTCCAGTTTCTGGTCGGAGATTTAGACATGCGTCCAGTGTGAACCTGTTTCTTGTGTGATTCAATCCGTATGATTCACCCTTCGGAGATCCCAGATAATAACTGTTACTGATCGGAGTTCCAACTTCCAAATACTCAAGCTGAAACACAAACCATCAATCAACAAATACATAGGTAGATGAGACTAATTAAGGTTCAAGCACAATGTTATGGGCACACAGTTTAGCTCCCTGAGAAATTGTATCAGTCTATGTTTGCCATACAATAGCTGATGATTAAAAAATCAATGGGCTGAAATTACAAAGCAAGTAAATGTGTGTAGTTACACGCGTATAAGAGAAAAACATGCTTTGTAAATTCGGCCCAATGTGTTCTAGTGGCATTGTTAAAAATATTTTTATTCTTGTATCTAATTAAGGTTCAAGCAAAATATCATGTGCACACATCTCAGCTTCCTATGTCATCTGTCCAGGACAAATATTGATGCTGGTAGAAGAGAGGAAATCTGACACCTGGTAAAGTGCTACGTATCATTAAACAAAGATTCCTTGCTTTCTTTTTTATTATATTTTTAATACAACGTCGCACTCTTTATAACAGGTAGCAAGTAGACATTTAATAAATCTTATAAATGTGACAGGAATTGTGCTGGATGGCTATACTTATTTTCATACAACTTTTATCCAATAAAGTTTCAACTACGTTGTCATGGGCTAAGCTTTCTGTGCCATCTGTCTAGGACAAATGTTGATGTAACAGAGGAAATTTGTTACTGCTACAGGACAGGATTTTTATATCATGCTGGTTTACGCACAAATCTGGATTAGACAAAATTTAATTCTGGTTTACACAGAAATCTGGAGAACAAGTTATTTAATGTCTACATTCAGACCAAGGCTGTTATAGGAGATGCCTATAATGGGTGCAGTTTATGGTCTTATCCATCCACCATATCCGGGACAGGAAAAAAGAGGGGAGGGGGAGGAGGGAGCAGAGGGGGTGGTGGAGCAGAGGGGGGCACAGTCACACAAAAGGAAACAAGTGAGTTCTCGCTAGCCCCGTCTTTAGACACAGTCTACTGTATTTATTTTTGAGATTACATCAAATTAAGGTTGAGCATGCTTGCTGTGTATAAATGTGATCATCATGTGTGATTAGCAACTCACTTTTCCCTCGAGCTGAGGAAAGAATGCACAACATTGCTTCCACAGTTGTTTTCCAACTGCCATCTTGATTTGTTGGTACCGCTCTGCTCGATGTCGCACCTTGTCATCCTTCCATTGAGAAAACCAGTGCCAGTGTGCGAACGTCATCATCAGAGCCACACTCTTACCTGTAAGCATAATAATTAAAGCTTCTATATCTGAAATATTGTTTTTTATATTTCACTACAGTGCATTTAGAATCATCTGGATTATTATTTTTTTTTAATCATTTATAATCATCTGGAATATTTTTAATATTTAACCATTTAGTATCATCTGGAATATTTTTAATATTTAACCATTTAGAATCATCTGGAATATTTTTAATATTTAACCATTTAGAATCATCTGGAATATTTTTAATATTTAACTATTTAGAATCATCTGGAATATTTTTAATATTTAACTATATTTTAGAATCATCTGGAACTTTTTAATATTTAACTATTTATAATACATTGTAGATGTTCCAGGTTTATTTCATGGGCATGATGTGCCTTTCTTCATTTTAAAGCTAACAAATCTGAAACATTTTTAATATGTAACCATTTAGAATAGATGTTCCAAGTTTATTTAATGCTCATGTTCGAGTTTGAATTAAACCATCTTAATCCATCATAGATACAAGAATATGAATACATATAACAATAATAATGATCATCAACCAGCCTTGGTGGCGGAGTGGTTAAGCTATCAGACTTGAGTCTATTAGGTACCGAGATCGAATCTCAGTCGAGGCATGGGATTTTTAATCTTGGTACTGACTCCAACCCACAGTGAGTGCTT
>JAUTWP010172818.1:0-10063 GCA_033042655.1 Cyathermia naticoides | reverse complement strand
CTCAATGGGAAGGTGTTTCCACTTGCACCGACCAGTGGTTCCATAACTGGTTTAACAAAGGCCATGGTTTGTGCTATATAAAAGATCCCTTGCTGCTTATCAAAAACGAGTGGCTGCACTAGTGTGGCGTTAGCGGGTTTCCTCTCTTCTACTAACATTAATATGTCTTGGACAGACAGCTCAGGAAGCTGAGCTGTGTGCCCGTGACAGTGTGCTTGAACCGTAATTGGATGTAAGCACGAAAATAAATATAACCAACCAACCAGTCTGATTGAAATAATATGATTTTTTCTCATCATCGGTCATGACATATATTAACAAAGTATTGTACTAACAGGTAACTGTAGGTGTCAGGTAGCTCAAGTTAATACAGTTTGCTGTTTAATTAACATTGCATGTGTTATAAAATATCACTATATTCCCATCACATTCATTTTATTATTACTTAAATGAATGAAGAAATCTTTAACAAAGTCTAATATAAATTTTTAAAAAGATTTTACAAATTTTGTACACATTGACATTTTATCGTTAATGTAACTGTTGTAATTTTATTAGTACATCAATGTCATGATAATATACTGAAATGTTTCTTGTAGATTTTTACCGCCGCTCCACCACTGGCGATGGGTCTGTTTGATCATTTTTGTTCTGCTGATGCGATGATGAAGAACCCAATTCTTTATAAAGACACACAAAAAGGAAGATTTTTTAGTATCAAGGTAACTATGAGGTTGAAAGACAGAAATAATATGAGAAATGGGAAAAAATATTTTTATTATGTACAGGGAAAGATGGAAAACCTGTTTTTTAGAAAATGTTTTGGAAAACCTCATGTAAAATAATTTTAATGTTAAAGAATGACCATACCACCATTAAATATAGACAAAATAATCTTGGTAATAAATACATATTTATTGTCGGTAGTATAGAAAAGCCTGTGATATAGGTTTGTCTTGTTTTCATTGCAGGTTTTCTGGTTCTGGATTGGAAACTCAATATTCCATTCCATTCTGTTGTTTTGGTTACCTCTCTTATCATTACAGAACGGTTAGTATAAACATTTAATACAAATAGTCATTAAGTGTTACGATTATCAGTTTAAAACATGGTTCTATTAATGTAATGTTTTAGAATATTGGTAGAGGAGTTAGTGTAGACAGATGTTAGTTTGTTTTCTAAGCTTCATCAATTCTTCATTTATATGCTTTATTTTTAAAAATTAAGAATGTTTGTTGAGATACTCCTTTTTTTTTATCTGAATTTGATATCATTTTGTTACAATACAATTTTTTTAATTCATTTAATTTTTTTTTTTTTACTTTACAGTGCAAAATTAAATCATCTTGTTTTACTTTCAGAGGTTGCATTTTCCGATGGCAAAACGGGGGATTATTTATTTTTAGGAAATTTTGTTTACACAGTAAGTAAATAGCTTGACTTATTACATAGAAATTTCAGTTTTTTGTTTTTTTTGCTTTTCATTTACTTGGTAAATTCTTACTGGCTAGCTGTATAAAAAGACGAGAAGCTAAACAATTTTGTTTTTATATTTGTATGACCTATACAAGTTACACAATATAGTCAAATGTTTCACTTGCTCATAGATTTTATGACGTCCAATAGCCACTGATAAGATAGAAATCAATGTGCTCTAGGGACGTCGTTAAACAAAACAAACTTTTGCTCACAGATTTGTCAGTTTTCATCAAGTACTAATTTTCCATTCCAATCAACAACTGGTTGTTGTATGTTCTGTCCTGTCTGTGGGAAAGTGCATTTGAAAGACCCCTTGTTACTTACTGGAAAGGGTAGCCTATGTGGCCGCAGTGGGTTTCCACTGAAACTGTCAGAATGACCATATGTTAGATGTCCAATAGCCAATGATACAATAAAAATCATTGTGATTTAGTGGCGTCATTAATAAAACAAAATATTTGTTCAACTGCTGATGATTAAAAAGCAATCAATGTTTTTCTGCTTTATTACCAGTGAGTTATGTAATTGTATTGTTTGCTATTAATGAGTTGTGTATTTTCATTAAATCAATCATTATTATTTTTCAGTATGTTGTTGTGACGGTTTGTCTCAAAGCTGGCTTAGAAACAAGTGCTTGGAATTTTGTAAGCTTTAGTTTTCATATACTTATCTTACATTGCGGGACGTAGTTCAAGTGGTAGCGTGTCTGCCTGTGAAGCGGTCGGTCATTGGATTGATCCTTATTAGTTTTTGGGAAAGTACTTATAAAAGACCCCTTGCTGCTTATTGGAAAGAGTAGTCTATGTGGTGTCAGCAGATTTACTCTAAAGTAATTTACCTTGACTACCGTAGATCCTGAAATTAATGCGACCTGAAATTAATGCGAGTGCCCTCCATACAAAATGTTACTTTTGATAACAACTAATGTCTGTGTAGCTTTCAGTGTCTCCAATGAGATTAAGTAACTCACTGACATATCTGTGTATACATTGATTAACATGTTTAAAAACAAAGAGTGGTCCACCTAGGGATTAGCATGTTAAAACTTATTCATGCGCGGTGGTGTGGATTGTGTCATTTTTTTACAGGATGGCAAAAAAACCTGCAAGAGTCAAACTTATCTGACAACTTGCTAGACTATTAGTCTGTCTTGATGATGATGTATTATGCTTCAAACCTTTATTTCTTTTGTTTTAATACAGGCATGTGATTATTCCGTTTTTATTTTAATTTATTGTGCTTCCATAAAACCATTTTCTCACTGCATATTCGCTTACCTGTAAACACAGTGGCACGCGATATACGACTGCTAAC
Organism: Cyathermia naticoides; assembly: GCA_033042655.1. Classification (NCBI taxonomy): domain Eukaryota; kingdom Metazoa; phylum Mollusca; class Gastropoda; order Neomphalida; family Neomphalidae; genus Cyathermia; species Cyathermia naticoides. The sequence goes on along the minus strand of JAUTWP010172818.1, from coordinate 7,270 downwards.
CAGTCAATGATATCACAGCGCATTTGTTTATATAGTGTTTTTGCTACAATGTTTATTTTAGACAACACTTTTTTCAGGCGTTAATCAACATAGAAATAAATGCATCATATTATTAATGCGAGCAACATGGACTCGCATTTTTCGCATTAATATTATGATTGCATTAATTTCATGATCTACAGTATCATGTCCTATAGCCAATGATAAGATAAAAATCAATGTATTCTAGTGGCATCGTTAAATAAAGCAATCTACTTTTCCAATAGCCGATAAGATAAAAATCAATGTGTTCTATGGCATCGTTAAATAAAATAAATTTTACTTTTCGCCTGACTGACTTTGTAATGTATTGTCATTTATTTTGAGAAGTTTATATTAAGATTTGTTTGTTGTAGTTCACTCATATGGCAATCTGGGGAAGTATTCTGTGCTGGTTCCTGTTCCTCGTTGTCTACAGTCATGTGTTCCCCACCATAGACCTAGCTTCAGAGATGTTAGGCATGGTAAGTTATATACAGTCACGTGTTCCCCACTATAGACCTAGCTTCATAGATGTTATATATAGTCACATGTTCACCACCATAGACCTAGCTTCAGAGATGTTAGGCATGTTAAGTTATATACAGTCTCGTGTTTCCCACCATAGACCTAGCTTCAGAGATGTTAGGCATGGTAAGTTATATACAGTCTCGTGTTTCCCACCATAGACCTAGCTTCAGAAATGTTAGGCATGGTAAGTTATATGTACAGTCACGTGTTCCACCATAGACCTAGCTTCAGAAATGTTAGGCATGGTGCCACCATTGGTGGGTTTTCTTTTTGTCTTGTCACATCTTTTCTACTGTATAGTAACTATATACAAATTTTAGCTCAGTTGTTAGCATGCCCACCTTTGAAGCAGTCGGTCATCAGATTGATCCTTCTGGTTCATCAAAGGTTGTAGTATGTTCTGTCCTGTCTTGGAAAATACTTATAAAAGATCCCTTGCTGCATATGTGTGACGTCCAATAACAATTAAAAGCAATGTGCTTTAGTAATGTTACAAACTTTACTTTCCTTTTTTCATCATATCTTTTGTTTCAGGATTCTCATGTGTATGGCTGTTCTGTGTTCTGGCTGGGACTTGTCATCGTTCCAATGACTTGCCTCATCAGAGACTTCTCATGGAAAGTGTGAGTGTTACATATCTAGATACTTGTATAGCATCAAGAGGGGAGCGGGATGTAGCTCAGTTGATAGTGTTCCCACCTTTGAAGCGGTCAGATCGACCCTTCTCAGTGGACCCATCTGCAGCTTGGGCTTTTTCTTTTCCAACCAGTGCTCCACAACTGGTTCATCAAAGGCTGTTGTATGTGCTGTCCTGTTTGTGGGAAAGTGCATATAAAAGATCCCTTGCTGCATATAAAAAAAAGTAAAGTTTGTTATATAATTTATTTAATGATGCCATTAGAGCATATTGGTTTTTATCAGTGGCTATTGGACATCATTTCGACACATTTCTTTTTAGAAGAAACCTGCTACTGCCACATAGGATACTCTTTTATATGCACTTTCCCATACTGTATAGCACATACCACAGCCTTTGTTGAACCAGTTGTGGAGCATTGGTTCAAACTGCAGCTGGGTTCACAGTACAATGAGAAGGATCGATCCAACAACCAATATAAAAAAGAGTACCCTATGTGTGGTTGCAGCTGTTTTCTCTGAAGAAATGTGTCAAAATTACCAGTGTATGATAACAATCAATGTGCTTTAGTGGGATTGTTAATCAAAATAAAGTTTACTTTTTCTGATAAAATCTGGAATATTTTTCATTAACTGCTCCTCATTTAAAAACAGGTGTGTGTGACATGAGACTGGTTCAGTGGCGGATTTTAAAAACAGGTATGTGTGACATGAGACTGGTTCAGTGGCAGATCCAGAAAATACATTTGAAGAAGGCCCCAATGACATGAGTCTAAGTGTCACAAATGTTCTGAAATTTTTTTTAACGTTAAAAATAGAAAACAATGCAACATTTAGGGGGGACCAGACCACTGGGGGCCCCTTTTAGATCCTCCGCAGGTTTAGGGAAACCTACAGAGATATCTAGACTTACTGATGGACTGAGCTGTGGCAGGAACACAGGGAAATCTCTGGAACTACACCTTGGCATGGCAGGAACCAATAGCGCCAACAAGATCAGTTCTGTAGGAGAGAAGCTCCACCATTTTCTGGTTGCCACAGCAACCTTGCCATGAACTAACAGACATCCGTACTGACTTCCTGCAGCTTCTGTGAATGCATCAAGAAAATTCTGAAATAAGTCAAGAAAATTCTGTAATATATGTCAAAGAAAATTCTGAAATAAATGTCAAGAAAATTCTAAAATAAATGTCAAGAAAATTCTAAAATAAATGTCAAGAAAATTCTAAAATAAATGTTAAGACAATTCTGATATATTGTCAAGAAAATTCTGAAATAAATATCAAGAAAATTCTAAAATAAATGTCAAGAAAATTCTAAAATAAATGTTAAGACAATTCTGATATATGTCAAGAAAATTCTGAAATAAATGTCTAGAAAATTCTGAAATAAATGTCAACAAAATTCTGAAATAAATGTCAACAACATTCAGATATAAACATCAAGAAAAGTTTGAAATAAACGTGAGGAAAAGTTTGAAATGTGTAATGAGAATATTCACAAACATACACTGATAACTGAGACATAAGATGGTTGCATTAAAATTAATTTAGGGGTGTGTCAAGTTCTAAGTTGTTGCATGAAAGAATCAAACCTACTTTGTTGACCCATTCTTTGGCCATGGTATGTGTTATCCTGTCTGTAGGATGGTGCATATAAAGAATCCCTTTTTTGTTTAACAACATTCCAGCACTTTGTTTAATCAGTAGATGGCAATCATACAATGTTTTCAAATCATCAGTAAAGGTTGTTTTATTTAACGACGCCACTGGAGCACATTGATTTTTATCTTACCATAGCTATTGAATATCATTCATTTCTTTTTTAGAGGAATCCCACGGCTGCCACATAGGCTATTCTTTTTCGATAAACAGCAAGGGATCTTTTTATGCACTTTCCCACAGACAAGACAGCACATACCACAGCCTTTGATGAACCAGTTGTGGAGCACTATTTGGAACAGAAAAAGCCCAAACTGCAGGTGGGTCCACTGAGAATTATATTCAATCAACCGACCGACCACTTCAAAGGTGGGTTCACAACTGACTGAGCTACATCCCGCTCCCACACATCATCATAAGAAATCTGCTGCTTCCACATATTATACTCCTTTTGATATGCAGCAAGAAGTCTTCTAGATTATTTTCCACAGAACAGGACAGGACTTAATGACATAACTATGTGATTTAACAATATACTAGTATTACTGTAAACCATTAAAAAAATGTGTGCGTATAAATTTTGCGTTGTTTGCATCCAACCTTATGTCGTGAAATTAATATGCAGGCACTATTTTCCAGTTTGAATTGTGCTTACAGTTGTTAATGGTCATTAGCAAAATTTACAGTCGCGAACATGTGCTAAGGTATGCATTTGCGAAAAAAACATGTCGCAATATTAATACGGTTTACAGTACCTGAAGCACAGAATTTTCAGGTGCTGCAATGACATCAACAGCGTTCGTCAGATCAGAAAACGTAGACAAAGAGGCGTCTTCCAGTAAAGTATCGATCAGTCGAAAACATACCTAAAACACATAGAATAAATAATTCAATATTAAATGTACAAAATCCATGTTTTAAATATTTAATCACTGAGAATAGATGTTCCATACAAACAGGAAGCGGGATGTAGCTCAGTCAGTAGTATGTGTGCCTTTGAAGCGGTCAATCGTCTGATCGATCCTTCTCAGTGGACCCATCTGCAGTCTGGGCTATTTTCCGTTCCAACCAGTGGTACACAACTGGTTCACCAAAGGCTGTGGTATGTGCTGTCCTGTCTCTGGGAAAGTGCACATAAAAGATCCCATGCTGCTTAACAGAAAGAGTAGCCTATGTGGTGGCAGTGGATTTCCTCTAAAAAAGAAATTGTCAAAAATAACCATATGAATGATGTCAAATAGCCGATGATAAGATCAAAATCAGTGTTCTAGTGGCGTCGTTAAACAAAACAAACTTTACTTTTTTTACTTTCCTTTCAATGTACTGAAAACAAGGGAAGTAACTAGGGTAACTCTGATTTCATGTTATGAACTGAATCTCCTACACATTAAACAGAACAACATTGATTTTTACGTGACACAAATTAGTATGCATATCTCTATTCTCACACCTTGAAGAGTTCCACACAGGGGTGTGAAGTCAATATTTATCATACGCAAAATGAGGGACAATCAACAGACCTTTGCTGTTCCACATTTTAAAGCCTTGACGACTACAGCGAAACATCGACAATTCAATCATTATTTTTTTAAACTCAAACCATAAACTAATGTTTCCATGATCCACGGAATCACATCTTTTACTCATACAAAATACAAACACAACTACATCCTATTGTACATGGATATGTTTCCGTGATCAAAATAATAACGTCAAATATGAATGCAATTAATAAAAATCTTTAGCCATTATGTAATTCAAATTTTAAAAACTTTAAGAGAAGACAATAGCTTTAACTAAGAAACTTCTTTAATGGATCTGGAGTGGGATGTAACTCAGTCGGTGGAGTGTCCACATTTGAAGCAGTTGGTCATCTGATTGATCCTCAGTGGACCCACCTGCAGTTTGGGCTATTTTCCATTCTAACCAGTGATCCACAACTGTGGTATGTGCTGCCCTGTCTGTGGGGAAAGTGCATATAAAAGATTTCCTCTAAAGGAAATGTGTCAAAATGACCATATGTATGACATTCAATAGCCGATGATAAGACAAAAATCAATGTCATCCAGTGGCGTTGTTAAACAAAACAAACTTTAGGTTTTTTTTACTTCTTTAATGGATATGATCATCATCCCATCCATATTTATAAATAAAAAAATAAGTTTTCCTTTATAAAGTCTGTAATATACTACTAGAAGTATCACTGACAATTAGTTTGACCTGGGAGGTCACACAATGCAGTTATTTCCATGATGGATACTAAAATTCAACTGTAAACACGGATGATGGGAAAGAGATGTGGAACTTTAATGGCAGTCATGAAAACTCCTCTTCATCTGGATTATTTCCCTTGCCTCACAAATACACTGAACAGAAATTGTAAAAGATAAAGAATATAATGAAAGTAAAGATTGTTTTATTTAACAACTCCACTGGAGCACATTGATTTTTATCTTATCAGCAGCTATTGGACGTCATACATATGGTAATTTTTATACATTTCTTTTAGAGGAAACCTGCTGTCAATGGAGAATTGTGTATAAAAGATTCCTTCCTGCTAATTAATAAAGTAGACACATTTAGTGTTGGCAGATACAGGTTTACTTTCTCATCATAATATTAACTTTAGACCTCCCAGAAAGCTGTGTACCCAGAATAGCACGTTTGAACCTTTAGCAAAAGTAAACATGAATATAAGTTATTTTAATTAATAATATTTAAAAAGGGATTTGTGTTTCAATTTGTTTTTTAGATAATAAAATCCCAGATTATTTAAATTAGTAAATAACTGAATGGTAAATTTATTTCACTCAATAAAAGTTTTAAAAATTACATCCAACAGTTGAATGTGCACTAGTGGTGTCATTAAATAAAACAAACTTCAAAACTTAAAAATCAATTTTTGTTTCAAATTAAAAAAACACCCTTTGCTGCATTTCAATACCGTACTGTAGTAAATAAATTTAATTAATTAATCAAATGGCAAATGTATTTTATTTAATAATATAAATAAATAGCTTTTGTTTCAAAATATTATAAATTTAAAAAATAAATTCTAACAATTTCCATACTTCACTATAGTAAATGCAGTGAAACCCCACTACAATGGACAGCCATGGGACCAAGTAAAATGTCTGCTTTTCAGAGGTGTCTGGTTTTCAGGGGTTAGATTTACTCGAAATGGACACATTGGGACCAAATTGTTTGACTGGTGTTTAGGTGGTCTGGTTTAGAAGGGTTTCAAGGGTAAATTTATTAAATTGCTTTGTAATAAATAACTAATAGAAAATATATTAAAACAATATAATTAAATGGCTTTGTTGAAAATATTTCAAATTACACCTTTTACAGTTTCTTTGAAGGTGAGAGAAAACACATGATTGAAGAATTTCAACAATAATTTGACTGTGTTTCATTCGGTTTAACATAACTTGGTTTCCTTTCGACATGGTGTCATTTGATTGTTATGTAAATTTCATTTTGTTAGTAAAACATGATGCTGACAAATAGTTTCATGAAAATACAAACAGAGCGACACATAGGTTTTCCAGGTATTTTTGGCATAAACACAGGTGTGAAATGTTTAGCATCCATGAAGACAAACCCATATGTCCAAGTTCAACAAATATTTCACACCTTTTAGTTTGCGAACAGACAGCCCAATATATTTTCATTGAAATAATATTTAATCACGTTATCTTAAAAATATACTACTCAAAATAAATTAGGGATTGAATCATTTATTACATAACTTAAAGTGGCAGTGTCTGTTCCAAAAAAATATTTAACCATTTAGAATATATTTTGCACCATGCTCTATTCTTCTGATGCAATGATTTGCTGTATCGTAATTAGATCATGCAAAATAAACCATAAATCAGTGAGGCAACCCGCCAGCTGTCCGCCATTGCTTAGTTGTAATGCTATTCACGTGACCTAAATATGGTAGAGCTAATCGTTGCGGCAGAAAAATGGAGTGTGGTGCACATCAAACAAATGTACAAGATATATTCTAAATGGTTAAATATTTAAAAAGAAACAGACACTGCCAATTTAAGATATAAACACTAATTTTTTTTAGGGATTTGATCATATTATATTACTTAACTTAGATATAAACACACACATCAGGTTGTATTGAAAATATACTACTGAAAATAACTTATGGAACACAATAATTTATTATATAACTTAAATATCCTAGTACATGTATTTAATTTGTATTAATACTACATTGCACCCGGACAGGTTCCAGTTTAAACGATGTCCTTATTACATCATGTATAAATAACAAGAATGTTGCATTAGACAGGTTCCAGTTTAAACGATGTCCTCATTACATCATGTATAAATAACATAAGAATGTTGCATTAGACAGGTTCCAGTTTAAACCATGTCATCATTACATCATGTATAAATGACAT
>JAUTWP010172817.1:0-19291 GCA_033042655.1 Cyathermia naticoides | reverse complement strand
AAACTACTATATAGTCAGGGATAGTACAATGCACCAAGATTAGGTTAACTAGATGGGGGAGGGGGGAAGAATGGACTATAAACTACTATATAGTCAGGGATAGTACAATGCACCAAGATTAGGTTAACTAGATGGGGGAGGGGGGAAGAATGGACTATAAACTACTATATAGTCAGGGATAGTACAATGCACCAAGATTAGGTTAACTAGATGGGGGAGGGGGGAAGAATGGACTTTCGAATAAAAGAATAGAAAATGATTCTTTTTGTTTTCAATGATTGACTTTTTAATGAAATAAAAAACAGCATCAGACGTGATTAGGATATTCACCTTTAATGAACTAATAATATTCATAATTTGGTTCCACAGAAACTAATAAGACATAATAGACAGGACCCACCCAAGACAAAACTGTTTTCTTTTCCGGTCAAGGTTATGTCAGTTGTTCCATCATCTATAGTCCATTGAAATTAGCTTCCGGGCCACCATGAATTTGGTCTCGTCCAAGATGGCCACCATAATCCAAAATGGCTGCCAAATTAACTATCTTTATGACATATTACATTTGGGGTAGGAATGTTTTCTGCGTGACGTCTATCCTCTGCGCTCCCTTTAGCTACGGGCCCGTATTTAAGAGAAATAGAACAAGTAATTTTAAAGGGGCAGTGTCTGTTTTTTAAATATTTAACCATTTAGAATATTATTATCTTGTACGTCTGTTTGATGCTCATCACGCTCCATTCTTCTGACGCAACGATTTGCTGTATCGTAATTAGATCACGCGAAAAACACTATAAATCGTCGAGGCGGGTCGCCAGCTGTCCGCCATCGATGCGTTGTAGTGCTATGACGTGACCTAAATATGGTGCAGCTTATTATTGGGTCAGAAAAATGGAGGGTGGTGAGTATCAAACAAACGTTCAAAATATATTCTAAATGGTTATATTTATAAAAAAGCCCAGACACTGCCCATTAAAACTAAAATATGTTAGCATACTGGACATGCGAGATTCAGGATGAATATGAGAAATAAAACTGAGAAATTTCTCATCAGGTGACGTTTGATGTGGAGATAACGGCTACGTCATGCCCTGACAAGATGTCCGACAGACGAAAGACCATCACTATCCAGCCAGTCGGCCTCGCTGAGAAACTCACCCTGGAGATCGACCTGATGTGTGAATGTCAGTGTGAGAAACCAGGCATGGAGGTCAGTTGATAACTTCATATACAGCAGACAATAATTTATTCACAGGTCAAAGATCGAAAGACACCGATTAAATCAAGCGGTGCAAAAGCTACTCCATCTATGATTGGTAGTAATATGTGAAAGTGATTATTTTTAGAAAATAGCATTATCTATGCCGTGTTAATTCATAATTTCTTTTTACTCAGCAGTTGTTATTAAAGGTACATTTTACATTTGTATTGTACAATAAAAAATTCAACCCTGATTTTGTGCAAAAATTAGGGTGGGTAGTATAAATAGTCTAAATATCTTATATACCATAGTTTATATAATGCGAGTGAGCAACGGAAGAATTATGTACCGGTAGGCATTCAGTCTGTTCATATCAGTATGTAATGTCAATAATGCTGTTTGACACTGTAGCATTTCCGTCTTCCTTTTGCCTACACATTGGTTAGTTACTTAGCGGTTTGTATTTACATTGTTTCTATGACTAATGTGTATACATCAGGAACCAAACAGTCCAGAGTGCAGTGGGGGTAACGGGACGTTCGAGTGTGGGATCTGCTCGTGTAACGAGGACCGCTATGGAAAGCTATGTGAGTGCAACAAATTCGACCTATCCAGCGGAGAGAAGATCCAGGCTTGTGTCAGGTAAAGTTTGTTTTATTTAACGACACCACTGAAACATTGATATTTATGTTATCACCGGTTATTGGACGTCATTCATATGATCATGTTGACACATTTTTAGAGGAAACAGGCTAATATTTTATGATAAGCAGCAAGGGATCCTTTATAGACACTTTCCCACAGATATGACAGCACATACCAAGGCCTTTGATGAACCAGTTGTGCAGCACTGGTTGGAATGGAAAAATATCCCAAACTGCAGACGGGTCCACTGAGAAGAATCGCTTCAAAGGTGGGCACGCTTCCGACTGAGCTACTTGTGTCAGGTACTGTAATTGACCATACTTCATGTTACCATATATCAGTCGGTAGCGTGCCCTCTTTTGAAGCAGTCGGTCGTCGGATCGATCCTTCTCAATGGACCCATCTGCAGATTGGCCTAGTTTCCGTCCCATCAGTGCCCACAATTGGTTCATCAAATGCATGGTATGTGCTGTCATGTATGTGGAAAAGTGCATATATATATAAAAGATCCCTGATTGCTTATCGGAAAGAGTAGCAGCGGGTTTCCTTAAAAAGAAATGTGTCAAAATTACCATATGAATGACGTCCAATAGCCGAAGATAAAATAAAAATGAATGTGCTCCGGTGGCGTCGTTAAACAAAACAAATTTGTTTACCATCGAGGCTAATTTTTACACTTCTCGACCATACAACGTGCACCAATCGTATAATGTCTAAATATCACTTTTTTTCTTCTACATACTGCTGTTGACCAGTGCTCCACAAAGGCCGTGGTAGGTGTTATTCTGTTTGTGGGAAAGAGATAAAAATCAATGTGATCCAGTGGCGTCGTTAAATAAAACACACTTTACTTTTTATACTGCTGTTTTTCATATCAAAATCTCCCTGCATGCATCTGTCATATATAACCCTTTGTGTATCTTCTCTCCATCCATCTAGATATCTGCTGTTGTGTCTCTTCTCTCCATCCCTCTAAATATCCTGTCTCTTCTCTCCATCCCTCTAGATATCTCCTGTTATGTTTCCTCTAGAAAACATGCAATAAATATTAAATCCTGACATTTCAATGCTATTTTCTAGAGTTAAAACAAATTGTTTTTGAAATTCTCATGGACGTGGAAAGCTGCCCCCGGAGTCAATGCCTTGGTATTACATGACTACAGTCAAACCTGCTAAGGCAGCCACCTGTAATAAGCAGCCACCTGTCTTCAAAGGTCACCTTTATTTTCTCCCAAATCAGCTAATCTAGTACACTATAACCTGTATTAAGCAGCCACCTGTCTTAAGAGGCCACTTTTTGTTACTCGGGTGGCTGCTTAAGACAGGTTTGACTGTATATTGTCTTGATATCTTAATACTGGTAATATTAATTTCATTTCTTACCATCTGAAATCGGCAATGTCTGGTTTTGATTTGGGTCAGCAGATAGATTGAATATTCAGCAACAGTTTCAGTTAAATTCAAACCTGAGAATAAATGAACTTGAGTGTGTACCTCTTGCTTCTCTCCTATTTATTCATTATTCCTCCTAACACACCACACCACTAATACAGTCATCCGGATCTAACAGTCACTGTCCAATAGCCAATGATAAGATAAAAATCAATATGCTCCAGTGGCGCCTTAAATAAAACAAACTTTAACTTTATCTAATGGTAACCAGCACCACCTTGGCATACACTCACCCAGTTCCCACTCAGCAATCATGTGCTGTGATTGCTGCCTACATTAGCACTGTTCTGTGTTTGTAATGTTTTATTCTGTGGTTTTATTCTATGCAGGGAGAATCTGGGAGAGATGGTCTTGATGGTACATCCGGAGCACCAGGACCTGCAGGACATATCTTCCTCATTCCTGTAAGTAACAGATTTATTTTACTTGTTTTCTATTGCATTGTTTTAACACATCAAATTTGGACTGTTAATATTTTTATTGTGTGTAAGTAACAGATTTATTTTACTTGTTTTTTTATTGGATAGCATTGTTTTAACACATCAAATGTGGACTGTTTATATTTTAAACTTGTTAAGGATTAATTAATTTTAAATATTTTTAGATGATTTATTTAATACAAATTTTAGTTTTGGTCAGTTTGGTTAAAAGAGTTTATGCTTTCAAAGAACACATGAACTCATTATGACAAGACATAAATCGTGTATTTCTAATCTAATTTTGAGACTTATTTGAAATTCAAAATAACCATTATATTTACTTTTGAATAACTAAGATATTTGTGTTTCTCCAACAGATTAACACACATTTCTAAATTGGTTATAAGGATTTTGATAAACAATCTGTTTTTATGAAAGATTAGAAATGAATCACATCATATCACACTTGTTTTTTTATTATAGCTAAACCAGGCTGGAACAAAAGCAGGAGGAAACCAAGCTCAGCAGTTTAGAACAATGCTCGCTCAGCACATGGTTAGTGTTAGTCAGAATAGCTAAATTCTATATACTTGTGTTTTAAGCATTATCATGGTGTGTAGGGTGGAATATAACTCAAATGGTAGAGTGCTTGCCTGATGTCATTGTGTCGAAGGATTGAATCTCCTCAGTTTTACTGCCCCACTAATTGGACAAAGACCATGGTATGTATTATCCTGTCTGTGGGATGATGCAAAGAAAAGATGTAATGAAAAAATGTAGTGGGTTTTCCCTGAAATTTTTGTCATATGGCTCTAGTTGCATCATTAAATAAAACAAACTTTTTATTATTATGGTGTACAGAGTATATATATTGATTTGAACACAAACAACATCACTTTGACAAACAATTTTTTAAACATTACTGAATGTTTTTTATTATCTTATCTTATAGTTGGCTTGAAGACTTTTAATTTAATTTATTTTGTTTTGGTTTTACGTGTTTGAAATTGTGAATTCAGAAAATTGAGAAATAAAGTTTTTAGTTCAGTTTCCAGTATAGAACAACATGGTCATATTTCTTTTCGTTAATTAGTTTGTCTGTCGAAGTATATGTTAAAAAAATAACAAAAATATTGACGTTTGTAATCGAAAGCATCTACAAAACATTGGTATCAGAGCATGTATATTTCACTGTCTGTTTGTTATTATATGTGTTTAAAATATGTAAATTTATTTATATCCACAGCTTGCCATGCGGGGAGCTCAAGGTGCTATGGGTATGACTGGTTTGACAGGAAGAACAGTAAGTAGATTTATAATCTTTATTACTTAAACAACTACATATACTTTATATTGTAATTACTTCCATCACTCGTTCATCTGGAATACAGTTGACCCAACACTTACCTAATAAGTTTTGTATGGCACTTGTATGAGTGTGTCTGTATCTATTTTGATGTTTTTGCACTTCAAGGATTACAGATATTTTATTTATTTTTACAGGGACCAGTAGGTGCTGATGGAGACAAAGGAGACATTGGAAATCCAGGTGAACAGGTATTAACTTTAGTTAATATAAACTTCATTGAAAAACATTCTTACTGTTTTATGTCATGTGATCTCTATTGAACCAATTACATTGAGTATATTCCTACTGTTTTATTGTCATGTGATCTCTATTAAACCAATTACATAGAGTGTTACAAAAGTAAGATACTTTACTTTAAAAAAGAAAAGAATTCACATATTTAGTTACAGGATTTTGTAACATTATTTGAACATTAAATATATATAGCACATGTTGTATCATTAATTTGTTAATATAATTTTATATACCTTATGTTCTACACTCTAACTGTAATTGTCACTAAATAAACATACACAAACCAATTAAGTTGTATGATTTTATAAATGTTGTTATTGATGTACTGTTTATTAGATATGTGGTATGATATTATGTTAACATTTGTATTATTCAGGGTCCAACTGGTACAATGGGTATGCCAGGAGCTCCTGGTCCAATTGGAAAAAGGGTGAGTAATTTTTCATTTACTGCAGCACAAAATATCTTCAATGACATAATATTATTGTATATAATAATATCACTATTCACTTTGCAATCTCATGTTTCTAAGGTATCTCAAGACATGTGCCTTAAATAGTTTCTCTCATAAGTATCATGAATAAAACATTGAACTTTGGACTTTAATCTTTAGTTTGTTTATAGTGAGAAAATATTTTCATCAATTAGTGCTGTTTCATTATTTTTAACATTTTAGACAAAACCTGTTTATATGCAAAATGTGCACAAAACAACAAATGATCTCAAAACAACATACATGTATTTGTTCAGTCTTTTCAAAGTGAATATTTTCAATATCAAAGCTTATTAATAACTCTTTATTTTTATGCAGGGATTGACCAAACATAAAAAAAATTGCATATTGGGTACAAGAAAACCTTACCTGGACCCTAAAACATAGAAATACTACATCCTATAAAATGCATGAAGGATCATAAATAGTTTGACATTATATACTCTGTTCAGAGTAAACAGGAGGCAAAACTGTTCAATGATATAGAAGAAAGAATTCATTTGTTTTGTACAAAATAAAAATTATATCTAACACATCAAATTTGTTTCTATTTTCTTCAATGCAACAAATTGTAACTTGTTTTCTGCAACTCTTGAATAGTTTTGTGTTGAGATATTAATAAAAGACACCCCCCTTTAGATAATCTAGGTAAACTCCTATTGTTACATAATTAGCATTAATATTTGGTAATGTGTGTTCCAGAAATGATCACAATCATGTAGGAGCCTATAGATTTTACATAACATCACTAATATTGTTTTTCCTAATTTTATTATAATATTTTATTGTAATACAGTGATTTTCATTATAATTTAACCACCAATATATTAAAAAATTATACTATTTTATTATTTATTTTTTAATTGTTTTCCTAAAAACATTCTTCTATTTGCTAATTTGTTGCTATTCATGTATATATAATCTTTAGGGCAAGGCAGGTCGTGACGGAAACCGAGGCATGATGGGTCCACCTGGCGATAAAGGTATCCCAGGGTTCCAAGGTATTCCAGGACTTCCTGGGCCAAAGGGTCACAGGGTGAGGCGTGTGGAAAAACAGTTTGTATTTCCTACTTACACGACTAATACATAACCTGTTTAATCTGCAGGGCAAGTCAGGGCATGATGGTGAACGTGGTATGATGGGGCCTCCTGGAGACAAAGGTATCCCAGGCTTTTCTGGTATGCCAGGGATGCCTGGTTCTAAAGGCCACAGGGTGAGATTAGGGATGTGCGAACATCAGTGAAATGTTGAAGAAAAAAATATCAAAACCATTCAGAAATAGGATGATTTTAAAAATGTAGATTTAAAACATGAATATTGTTTTAATGGCAAATATATTAAATTTATAGATTTTTTGTGTGTAATTTTAAAGTCCAGAATAAACTACTTTCCATGTATGTAGGTGTCAAATATTAAATAGCAAGCTATGTATATAATTTCATATTAATTTTGATATTCACAAAATAATAAATTATTAATATTTGCAACAATTAAATTTTCACATTTTGTAATATTTATTATGCTGGGCTCCATTATATGAACATATAACAGTGCTTTCAAATTGTTTTTGAGTATAAGGGGATTAGGTTGAAGTAGCAGGCACTATAATGCTTTCGCATCATGTAAATACTGTCTTTTTTGGCTGTTGAGTGAAAAGTAGGCGGCGCCTGAGGCCCCAGTAGCTGGAGATCTTGCCGGCTTAATTTGAAAGCCCTGTATAAGAATCTGATATATTTATGTGAAGCTTTATAATATTTTATTTTATCTAATAGGCAGTCAACTAAACACTATTCATGTATTCAAACAAATCCATTTGATTCTAAATGAATGGTATTGCTGGATTTTATTTCAACATATTGTATTGTTTAAATATCCAAACATTTTTGTTTAATATTATTTATTTTTGGCTACTTCATGTTTGTGTAATAAGAAACAGAGTAGAAAGAAATTATCCATTGTGCCTTATCTCCTCATTCCATGTCACTGCAGAATAGTATTTTATACTGGATTTTTAAAATATAAAATTTAAATGTTTTATATTAAATAACAGCTAGTCACACATTAACCTCTGCTTTTTAGAAAAATACTTATTTCTTCTTTTTTCATTCATATTTTAAAATAAATTATGAACATACCAGTTCTCCAATATGTCAAAAAAAGTATTTATTTCTTGGTTTTTAAATTGAACAAATCAATTAAACTAGAAGACAAACAGCAATTTATTTAACTTTCATTCTGAAGCTAGTAGCACACATTATAGAAGATATAATTTTTATATCAATTTGTGGAAAACATTTAAAAATATTTTATATTTATTATACATTTTTGATGACATTTATTTGTATTTTTTCTTTGATTTGTCACCATTTTGGTTCACATGATAACCATATAGTGCAATAAAATAGTTTCATATCATGTGTACATATATATAGTACATGTATGTGATATTTAAAACAAAGTTTATTGCACTTTGGATACTTGTTTTATATATAGTACATGTATGGATACTTGTTTTTCAATTCAATAACATGGTCTTTTTCAGTTGAGTAACATGGTTTTTTAGTGTGCCGTTCCTGGTGTTCTCTATAAACTCCTTATAAGCACAATTTTTCATTTACAATGGGCAATTGCAACAACATGCCATTTTACTTTCATAACTATACACCTTACTTTACTGGAAACATATCATATCACAGCTTTTAAAGTCTGCTAAATAATATCAGTATGAGAGATTACACTTAGAATCGTATGGCTTTTATAACAACAATAACACTAATTGCTTAGTAATTAAGAATTAGTTATATTTGTGTAGAACAGAATTGTGAATATTAATGCTATATTATTATTATTGTTAATAAACTGTATTTACAGGAAACCAGGGCCATTTGAAAGTACTTAATATCCTGAGCTGGACAAACCTAAGCTCTGTGGCAGTGTTCCCAGCTCATGTTGATATTTACATCCCCATTTAGCAGATTCAGTTATTAATCATTATAGAAGATACTATGTTGTTATCTTAATGTTAGTACACTACAATAATGTGTTAATTCTATTAGTCTTGTGCATGAGGTTACAGTGACCCCTTTAGCCTTTTAGATTAAAATGACCCTAGTCATGTCAGAACAATTCCTTGTATGATTTGTCTATTTACTTTTTACTTTTTTAAACTCATATACTTTACTTGAATTGTCATACCATATTAATGTTGATCTGTTACAGGGAATAACTGGCAGCCCTGGTCAGATGGGACCTATGGGACCAGAAGGAGATCAGGTTAGTATCTTATATTAAGTAAATTTACATGTAAACACATCCATGCACATACAGATAAACACTGTACAAAATAGATGACTATTTCAAATAAGGAAGATTTGTGTTCATCAGTTCATGAATTAAAAGTTGTATAACTGCAACATAATTCTTGTTAAGTTGTGTGCATTGTAATAAGGTTTCACATACTGCATGGTTATTTTTTTGTTTTGTTTTTTAGAGATTGTTAAAAATATTTTTAATAAACTTGTTTCTGTTTGTTTTAGGGAGATTCTGGAGAGCCTGGTCCACCAGGACCCCAAGGTGAACCGGTAATGTTTTGTTTTATTATTCAGTATTTTTAAAACATTAAAGATTTTTTGCTTACTTTTGACTAAAAGTTTTACAGGCAAAATGTTTTTAATGATTTGTTTATTTTCAATTATATATTCTTTCTTTTCTAAAATATAAATGCTATTTTTTTTTTCATATATTTATATATCTGTGAATATCTCTATTGTATATACTATGTTGGGTTTGACACATACATATATTCAAAGACACACTGGCACTGAGGATATTAAATTCCTTTTGGGCCTCACAAATTTCCCCTTATACCATTACCAAAACCTGAATCTGTAGCACCTAATCATCTGCAATTGATAGCTCAGAATGCTATACATTCAGGCAAATCATTTTATTCTAGCAACCACACTTGTTTATGTAAAAATACAAGTTGTAATGCTTTTTTTTATACTGTCAACACAATCACTGTAGTTTTATTTTATTTGTATATTAATATACAAATAATTTATTAACATACTGTTTTCAATTATCAGAAATATTATTTGAAATCATGTTTACATAAAATTTCATTTTTTTAAATATTGTTTTTAGGGAATCCGTGGGTTTATGGGACCAAGAGGGCGTGCTGGATCTATAGGAGCACCCGTAAGTCTGACTTTCTGCTATCTATAATGACAACAATTCTTTTAATTCTTTAATTTTTATTATACATGTATTTCATAGAAAAATAGTCTCAATTTTATTCAAATTATTTCATATTTGTATAAGATAACCTGGTCTAGAGGATGTAATTTGGTTAATATAAAATATTGAAAATTTGTGTTTTGGTTATATTTTGAATGCAAAACATTGAAAAGTTCCCTTTTAGTGAAATATTGAATACATAACATTAATAACTAGCTTTTATGTCTTATGTTTTAGCAGGTGATATGCACCATATAACCTTTTTTGTTTTCATGCATACATAATTATAGGCCTATACTACTTTATAAGAAAACAATTTAACAGTTAAAATCAATTATTCAAAATATATTTAATATTTTAATAAATATTCTAGTTGTTTATCCTTGTTTTCTCTGGTTTAGGTATTGTAATCAAATATCTGTGATATTGGTTTATAATATAACTGATATATTTACTTTTTAAGGGTATGCCAGGAAGTGAAGGTCAAGATGGTCCAAAAGGAAATTCGGTATGTTTACTAGTTTATTATAAACACAATGCCTTATTTCTCACATGAACAACATGTTAAACATATATCTCCATTTCATCTTGTTTACAAAATCAGAATATAACACGAAGTACAACTTATTCATGATCAATGAGTCTGTGGTGAGATTGTGAGCAGATGCAATCTGTGTTTAATGGGAGCGAGATGTAGCTTAAGCAGTACCATGTCTATCTTTTAAGCAGTCTGTCATCAGATCGATCCTTGTTAGTGGACCGATTTGCAGTTTGGACTATTTTCCATTCCAACCAGTGGTCCACAACTGGTTCATCAAAGTTCATGGTATGTCCCATCATGTCTTTGGGAAAGTGCATATAAAAGCTTTTATTACCCACTTTATTAATTATTTTGTTCTAACACTTCCTCCATTGCACATTTCTTAAAAATAGCTTTATTCACTATTTTTATTTTGCACAAACAGATGATTTCATAAAAAATAAATCCACCTTGGTGCCAACAGACAATAACAATTACAAACATGGCATGTACTCTGGGATGCATGGTTTACCTTTTTAGTATTTTCAATATAATGCACTTGTGATCAACAGCTTCATATGATGATGCAGTACTAGAGTTAACTGAAGTCTTTGGCTAAATATTTAGATTTCATTGTGCACAGATATATAACAACTTTGAGTGGGAAATAGTTGTCATTTAAATTTTTATCTTATCTAAAACAAAACACTAATTAAGTTATATTTAAATTAATCATTTGATAACTGGGTTATCCTATAGATGTTTTTAATTATTGAGAATCAGTGCACAGATGTACAGATTTTTATCTAAAACAACACACTAAATAAGTTATATTTAATTTAAATTTTTGCTAAGTACAGTAGGTTATCCTATAGATGTTTTTAATGTTATCTTTATCTCACAGGGACCAATAGGACCACCTGGACCTCCAGGACAATCAGGCTCACCTGGCATATCTGTAAGTATTAGTGTTCATAACTTCATAGCGATAAACACTATAACTGAAATTATAGGTAGAAAAATATAATGTAATAATTTTTCTATATGTATTTGGTTAAACTTAACTGCAAAAGATGCAGAAAACAAAGATTAATGTGTATTATTTTGATGTTCTGGGTGTATCTTATCCAGAATTCAGTCTATAATGACACTTTTTATTTTGTTTAATGTTTTTGAGGAGACTTGAAAATATATGAAAATATACAGCTACAATGCATATGCAAACCAAAATAAACTATTTTTGTGGGAAACACATTTTGTGTTTATATAAAAAATGGTCTACTAAATGTTTTCATTGCAGGGTCCACCTGGACCAGTGGGTCAAATTGGACCAGCAGGAATACCAGGATCAGTTGGCAAACCAGGTTTGCCTGGAGTTCCCGGATTTGTGGGAGTACCGGTTAGTACTGTGATGTGATTTTACATCTAATGTTAGCATAATAATTATATCATTAGTTTTACTTAGTTTCATCAGTTTTCATTTTTATTGTATATTTATTAATGCTGTATATTTATTAAGCTTATATAATATTTTTCTTAATGCAAAAACTAGACATGGAATTTATTGTTAAATTTTAATAATGATGAATTAAATTAATTAAAATTCATAGCTGTATGTTTTATTTATTTCTTCAAAAATATATTTTGCTCAATGGTGTCTTTCAACATACAACAGACTTTTAACAATCTGTTAAAATTTTAAAATTCAGTTTGTTAAAAATTTAAAGACCTTATAGCAGAATGCTCATTTCATCATTGAAAAGTTGAGTTTGCACAACAATTATGTATATATAATATATTTCTAAATTTTAATTAAAAGTTTACTTTAAAATGTTTAGGTTTGAAAAAAGTTGTCTATAGATATTTCTTTGGTAATTGTTTTCTCTTTACTCAAACCATTCATTGCTTGGACACTAATGCTACTCAGCTTTGATTCTAGATGACCAGATCTAGTATACAGCTATAAATAATGAACTCTTTATGGGATTCACTTCATACTTGTTCTGTCATTTGTATAAATGAAACTGGAAAGAGTTTTTACATGATTATGTCACCAAAGGTGTTCAAGCACACTCCTGGGTATACCATCTAAATTTATCAAGTGCCTTACCCAGGACTAGTTTATAAATACTGTATTTCCTGTAATTATAGTTATTTATAAAGAAAAAACATGTTTAATTTAATTGTTTTTGTGTGTGTGTTTTCAGGGTCAGCCTGGGTTAAATGGTGATCCTGGTCCTAAAGGAGATATGGTAAGATTCAAACTAATTTTGTGGTATGTTATGAAATTTGTATTGAATTGTTTATTTATTTATTTTCTATTTCATTCATGCAGTAGATAAATATAAAAAACTGAGTTGCCTAAAAGTACCAAAATAAATTTAAAATTAAATTAACAATTTCTCACCTCCACTCGATAGGATTTTTCTTTAATGATTCATTTATTTTTCCATCATTTACTCATTAATTAATTCATTCATTCATATATTTATTCTTTAATTTCATTTTTTAGATTTCACTATTCATTTAAATCAGAATGTTTAACAGTCCATATTAAGTATAAACTATGTTTTAAAAGAAATTAAATTGTGATTATTTTTCAGGGTGGTTCAGGACTTCAGGGCATCATAGGATATCCAGGAACTCGTGGTGTGAAGGTGAGCACTATACAAATAAAATACAGTAGGCACTGTCTAAAAGATTCACTTGGAACCAACAAAATATGTCAGATATAGATTTTATCCAGAGTTACAGAGCTGGATTGGACTTTGAAATCAAGCTGATTTACACAGAAGTCTGGGTTAAATACTGACCACCTTCAAATCTTATAGTGTTTAAGATTTATGTGTAATTCAATTTTCTAAATAAATAATATAAGGGTTTTTTGTTTGTTAAAGATTTCTAGAAAAATGGTGATTATTTTGTTTTACTGTTGGGAGTCATTCACGAGTGTCATTATTTTTTTTAATGTTTTAGTGGTTGTCTTTAGTAACCGGTCAAAATACTTAACAATTCAAATTGCTTCACAGTATTACCTATTTGTTGTTTTATTATAAATACTTGTGTAAGTTATCCATTGATCATCGGATCATCCTTCTCAGTTGACCCATCTGCAGTTTGGGCTATTTTCTGTTCCAACCAGTGCTCCACAACTTGTTCATCAAAGGTCAAGCTATTTGCTGTCCTGTCTATAGGAAAGGGAATATAAAAGATCCCTTGCTGCTTATCGAAAAGAGTAGCCTATGTAGTGGCAGTGGGTTTCTTCTAAAACAAATGTGTCAAAATTACCATACGTATGATGGCCAATAGCCGACGATAAGATAAAAATCAATGTGCTCCAGTAGTGTCATTAAACAAAAAAACTTTACTAGTTATCCATTTGTTGATTTTAATAAATCCTATTTTATTTATTTAAAGGGAGACAGTGGACCCAGAGGACCATTTGGTGACAAAGGAGACAAGGTATATTCTTCTACTTTATGAACAAGAAAAAAGCTGAACTAGAAATATTGAAGATATTATTATAAAAACTTTGACAAAATTAATGGTAAAGTCAATTGAATGTAAAACAGTGTATGTATTAAATCTTTATTTGCTAAATGGTGAAATGTTTGAGTGTATCTTTTACAGAAAAATGTACACATGGAACTTTTTATTTAATTTCAAATCTTCACTTTTAAATAATGGGGTATTTAAAACTTTTCATTATTATTTATAACTGAGTTTTACAACTTTTATTTAAAAGAATGAATTAATTAACGAATAAGTATAAAAATTGTTTACTAGTTTTAAATCATTACTTAAATTAACAGTGAATTTTCATATTAAAAAAATAGATGATTATGAATATTTCAATTGTTTTTAGGGATCACCTGGTTCTGATGGGGCCCGAGGAAATTATGGTGCCAAAGGAGACCGAGGAATAAAAGGAGTTCAGGGAACTGTGGGACCAGAAGGACTTGAGGGACCCAAGGGAGACTATGGCCCACCTGGTGAAAATGGACTTCCTGGGCCAACTGGAGAAAAGGTAGCAAAACATTTTATTCAGATTCCTAGCTCAACTGAACAAGATGACAGCAGAGTTAATCAGTAATGTTTTAACTCTGTTTATTTTAGTATAAAACAACACACAAATGTGATTTTACAACTTTTTTGTCTAATGTCTCAATCCAAACATTCCTCCAAAATGCTAGACAATACTTAGACCTAGGCTATTGATATTTGGTCTTAAACATTTATAACATAAATAATAAATTCTGGTCAGTATTTTTCCATAAGATTATATACAGAAGTTTAAATAGAAACAATAATCACTTCCCTAGCAGCATATGTTACAACAGCCACGCTCTGAATGTAGACGTTAAACAACATGACCTAACGTTCCATGGGTATGTTTCAGAGAGTGTGGCAGTTTGAATCAGTTTAAAAGAGCTGTCTGCAGCTTGCTTCAGTTTGTGTTAGTTTTAAATTTGAAGTTCTATGATATCAATAATGAATTGTGTATGTGCAATATAAAGCAGTTTTATATCGTCCATTGTGTCAAATCAATTGCTATGAAGTTTAATCTCAACAAAAAATTATTTTATGTTTTTATTTTTAGGGCAGAATTGGAATCCCAGGATTCCCTGGATATCCTGGTCCTATTGGAGAGAAAGTAAATACTTTATCATTTTTTACTAGTCAGTTCGCTATGATGTCAATAAAATTGTTAGTTTTTTATATATATTATGTGTATATCACCAATTCATAAAATGTTTTTGCTCCTTTGAATATTATTAAAATGTAACAATACTATAACCAAATCAACAAGCTATAAAATTTCAAGTTATTGGCTGCACTTTTATATGAAACATTGAAACAGCTCAAAATTATTATTCGTTGAAATATAGTGTCATAATCATAACATTTATTATAATCAAACTTTACTTGTTTTATTATTTTAATACTTGATATTTACTTCTTTTTTTGTTTGTTATTAAATGACAATTTTCAAATTATGTTTTGCCTCTGTTAAAATACTTGTGCCAATTTGTATGAAGATGTTTGTTTTTCCAGGGCAGTCGAGGTCGTAATGGTAGACGAGGAAGACGTGGTTCCAGAGGAAAGCCGGTAATATTTTTATTTAATGTGATAGTATCATTCATTCATAGCACCCATTTAATATATGAGAAGTGATAAACTGAAATATTTATATATATTGTTTACATTGTACACAAACTTTAAAAGACAGTTATTTGTGCTTTTAGCACTTATTATTCATTTGGACTGTTTTTAAGGGTCATTGCTTGTATTGATTGCTATCTCTAATGGTTTATGAAACTCTGAATGACCATAAAATAATATTATACTGAACATGTGACAATAAAATAAATACAATTATTGTTCAGTTAATTATTACATGTATTACAAATGCAGTAATTATTGTTTGCCTTTTAGTAAATGTAATACAAGTTTCTCCTTACTTGTACAGGGTTTGCCTGGTCAAGTGGGAGAGCGAGGGGAGCCAGGAATGAGAGTAAGTATTCAAGAATAAATATTTAATATTGGTTTTATGGGTTAGTGATCACAAAATGCTAAATACATTCCGTGTTTATAAAACTTTATGTATTTTATTTACTTTCACATTATCTGAAAAAAACTTTAATATTTATATATAATATTTGAAATTAAGAAAATTACCACGACATAAACAATTGCAGTTGAACAATAGTCTCTACAGAAATTTAGTTTTGACATCATTTCCAACTCCAATTTTGAAGAATTGAAAATACCATTGCAGTCTGCAAGGCAAAAGTATACATACATGTATTTTAATTTGTATATAAACATTGGGAATGACCTATGGCTCTGGTCAGAGGCTGCTCCCAATGGGAGTGTGCTTGAACAGTTATCTGATGGAAGCACATAATAAATACCTTTACATGACCTGACTCTGTATATAAAACCCATCCAACAGATTGATATGACTATTACAAACATGTTTGACTGTGTAAACATAATGAAATGGGATTTAGTCTAATATTCTTTATAATTATTGTGTATATGAAAGTGAGATATGTACATAATACTGAATAACTTTCTGATGTAGGGACAACGAGGAGAGAGGGGAAAACAGGGAATCCCTGGCCCATTTGGACCTAAGGGTGAGCCTGGTCAAAGTGGACCTCCAGGTTTTCAGGGAGAACCAGGTATTCAGGGTTTGCCTGGACCACCAGGATTGGTTGGACCTCCAGGTGGACCTGTAAGTATATTTCTTTATGACATTAAAAATCTGAATCAAGAATCACAAAGAATGATAAAAATATTCCTTTTGTTTAAATTTATGTCATTTAATGAAATCTTTTGTTGCAATATTCTATGTACTATAGTATATAAATTATATACCAGGGTATTATAGTTTGAATTTCTGTAAACAAATTGATCATTTCAGTAAGTTATTACAGATTTTAAATACATGTTTTACATATATCAATTTTAGTTCATCCAATTATGACATTGACTGAAAATGCGTCACTTAATTTTGTTTGGTAATAATGGGCAAATATGAACAAGATAAACAAAACAAATTATGAAAAGACAAAGGAAAAGTATAGAAAAATATTGTTAAATCTAGTTATCCTTAAAACCCATTGGTGTCCCAAAATGAATTTGACCAAATAGCAAATTTGACCAATTAGCAAATTTGACCCATTTCATTTGGTCAACCTTGTTATAAAAGAACCATTGATGATTTGAATGAGAATTGATGGTTCGAGCCAAGAAATTATAGTTCAACTCATTTGCAAATGATGCTGATTTTCTGTGACTTTGTTCATGGTTTGAGTAATGGACAGTTTTCAACCATTCAGACTTAAAGTAAATTATTTTTAATTGTTAAAAAAAGGAAAGAAAATCTTTAGGAGGTTTAAGATTTTTGTTGTTGTTAATTTGATATATATAAATACATGTATAAAACATTATAAAATGTGAAAGTTATTTCATTTATACTAATGTTATGCTTGATGATGCAGGGTTTGCCAGGGAAAGATGGTTTGCCAGGATTGAATGGTGATCGTGGTGAACCGGTGAGTAAATCTTTTTTATTTAGCTTAATAAACACTGAAGTCTTAAAATGAAAAAGCAGCTGATTGAAATCGGTATTTTAATGTAATAATTGGCATAGATGTTTTAATAATACATTTAAAACTAGTAGTACATGTAGTATAAACAAAATTAGAATTATATTATGACTTTAAGAGTTAATAACCTATTTACTAAATTGGTCAAATTACAGTGAACATGTGGTACTTAGCAACATTTGGATAACATGCCATAGTTTATACCTAATACTTAATATATTTAGTTTATAATGAACATCATTATAGTGAATTATCAAATATAAAAAACAAATTGTTTGCAATTTGTAATGTAGAATGTAGTATTCAAAATGGTTGATGGTACTTGCTGTAGTATCTGTAACAAATTACATGTACAGCAAAAACTTTGTCAACCCCTTATGTTTATTATAACCCTAGTTCACTGAATATAATTGATTTTATACCATCATATTTTGTTTTGTTTCTAGGGATTGCCAGGGCCACCAGGCCCATCAGGACCAATGGGTGTTATGGGACCAGCGGTGAGATGAAATTTTACATTTTAGAATGTAGTTTTTATTTTTATTTTCCAATACAAAAAGGAACATAGACCTATTAATGTGTACTTATGTTTATATATGTTTGTGTTTTTTAATTAAAATTTGGTGATACATACATATTTTATTTTCTATTATTAAAATATAAAATTAATTAATTATAATTTATCATTAATATTATTTTAAAAAAAGACAAAAACAAATTAGTGACAGAAATGTTTATAAATCCATTAGATGACTTTACAACAAATCATAAGACATTCTGTTCAGTGGAATATTTGTATTCAGTGTTCAGGATTGGGATATTCTGTGTATTAGTAGAGTTTTGTTAACATATAGTTTATATTTTCAGGGTATAAATGGTGAACCAGGACAACCAGGAGACAGAGGAGTTCCTGGAAACCCAGTAAGTATTACACAAATATGCTGATAAACCATCGTTGGTTTAAATTGTAATGAGTGTGTGAAGGAAATGGGGCTTTATAAAGTTAATCATCAATTATTTTACAATGTATTACAGATAGGGTACAACACCTTTTGATTGTTGTCTGAAAAGGGAAGCTTGATCATTGTTATGAATTATAAGCAGTGAAAAATACATTTTAATATGTTGGAAATTTAGAGAATTCCTTAGATATGAATATTGATATAAAGATTTTAAAAAGAATTATATCTTGTATTGTAAATGTTTTATAATGAAGTTATTTTTATTTTAGGGACCGCCAGGAGACACGGGTCTACCAGGACCACAAGGCAAGCCAGGAGATGCAGTAAGTGATATATTTCTGTTATAAAACTTTTTGACTGGCTGTTTATTCTAACCTTCATTGCAGATCCAGTAATTATGATAATTATGGTATTAGTAATTGTAAAAACACTTTATTCACCTCAACTGGTATTTATATAAGCTAATATGTAAAGTACTTTTGACTCAACTGTTACAGTTCTTTTATTTGACAGAATTGTACACATATTAAAGATATCATGGTTGCAAGTGATATAATTTGTTATATACAGTCAAACCTGTCTTAAGCAGCCACCCAGGGGAGTGAGCAAAAGTGGCCGCTTAAGACAGGTGGCTGCTT
>JAUTWP010172806.1:0-10063 GCA_033042655.1 Cyathermia naticoides | reverse complement strand
AATGTAAATCTAACCCCTGAAAACTGGACACCTCTGAAAACTGGACATTTTACTTGGTCCCAAAGGTGTCCGGTTTAAAGGGGTTTCACTGTATATATATTTTTGTTTAACTTAATTTTTTTTTTAATTTAGCCCTTTGGCCATATGTATGAGGACTGTATAAATGTACATGTTTAACTCTGTATATCTTACGTGCAAAATATCCAGTTAGAAGATACATGTGATTAAAAGAGCTATTATTATATATACTTTTCATACTTTATATGGCCCCAAGTGTTTACTTTGTCTTCTGTTATGTTTTTGATATTTACATCATGTACATTACTTGTTTTGTTTCTTGCAGTAGTTCTGGTCAAGAGGTCCAGCGCATTAGTGTTATTACAAATCTTCCTGACCTGCTTCATGACAATCATGCAGATTGTATGCGTAGAGTTGTGCCAAAAGTCAGGGTAAGTTCATTTTGCTTTGTACACAATTTTTAACTTTAATGAATACAGAATTGCATGCTACTATATGCAGGCTATTAACATCTCATGTCATCACATTAATAGTGTTTTGATAAAATAACCTGACAGTTAAATTCGAGCCCTGTATTTATTCAGCTATCAGTGGAGCCTGTCACATCTTTTTCCATGGTCATTTATGCTAATTCTTGTTCCGAGATATGGTTTTAAGACAGTTTTGCTTACTCAACAGCTTATTTATTCACTACCTGAAGAATTCAACTAAACTCAGAACAAAACACTTTGTCCTTAACAGCTGAGGTTCATGTTAATCAGAACAATTTTCATCATATGTGACAAGAGTCATGAAGATGGCTATCTTGGTGTGTTGAAGAAGATAAACATACGCACCACTATCGAAGTGAAAAACAATATAAAATTGTATCTTTTTCTTCAGTTATAGCAACAGACATTCTCTTATCATAATATGTGACAAGAGTCATGAAGATGGTTATCTTGGTGTGTTGAAGAAGATAAACATACACACCACTATTGACGTGAAAAACAATATAAAATTGTATCTTTTTCTTCAGTTATAGCTACAGACATTCTCTAGATATGAGTTTTTCTATTTTGGCTTCTGCCATTTTACATTTGGGAATTCCTCACATTATTTACATGTTACTCTGTGCAGCAAATTACTATTACACTCTTGATAGAATAACCTGACGTATACCTGTACCACCCATGCAGGCTCCTTGTAAATCAGATTCTTGCAAAAGTAGCTTGAACAGACTCATCAATCAAAGTATTTCTGACGGCTGTCGAAGGTCTGATGGTGTTATTTGAGATTGGCGCTGGATATTTTCACCACTTGTTGGATTTTTTGTAGCATCAGCAAACATGAGTGAAAGCATCAGCTATCTGGAATAGGCACATTATCTGCTAACTGTTGTACAGTAATATTTAAGCACATCTGTTCCTAACAGGTTCTAGGTGTCTGCTATAACTGCCTGGTTCTGAATGTAGACGTTAAACATCTCTTGTACTAACAGGTTCTCTTTGATACCAGGAATGTGTGATGTACAGCTCTGATGATTCAGTTGTTTATGTGCTAAGTACCAACAAGCTAGCTGATTAATTACAATGTATGCACTTGCTTAACCTAGTGATGTACGTAGGTCTTCAAAATAAAAGTATCTGGGTTATTCAGACTGGATATTCTCACCTTAGGATTCTACTGAATAGCAGAATAGTGAAAGCAATGACAAATATATGTTAAAGAACTGTGAACGGGTTTAGCAATTTTTTTACAGGATTTACATTTGAAAATTTGATACATTGTTTTTAGTTTTACTAAAAATTGTGTTTTAGTTAGAATGGTGTGTACAGTTGACCATATTTAAACAATATACTTGTACATTGTAGTTATTTTGTTATGACAATCATAGTTTGGATGATATTTGTTTGTAATGTATTAACTCATGAACTACAAGATGTAGGACAGGACAAAAGTTTTACGTGCTTCCATCACTAAAAAGTGTTCAAGCACTTACAAGATGTATTCAATAGATCTATTTGACAGCTGCACCCTTCTCAACTTTATAAAAATTACTTTTCAACTAAGTACCTGTAAACTGTACCCATAATTACAGCTCATTTATAAATAGAGGATATTAAACTAGCTTCCATGTATTATCAAGTTTAACCCTTGTAAGGGCACGTCGTTTGAATTACCTTGTAGGGCACATGGGGTTTAATGGACCCCACTATAAATATTGAGACTAATGTAGAAAAAATTGTAATAACAGTAAACTTATAATGAAATTCTTTTTTTCAAATATTGAACTTTTCAAATATGACTCAACAGTGTTGTCTATGTTATTGCAGTTACCATGGCAACCAAAGTCATTTGACTCTTCCTTGAAATTTTTGGGAAATACTTGTTATCATTGATCTTGTTCATGACTTGTGGACTTAATGGTCATGTGCAGATTCATGTCACAACTGCAAATGGTACAATTGTTATTTCTCAAACATCCACAGGATGGATCATTGGAAAAGAAAATTCTGTGTTTTCAACACTAAATCGCCCGTGAGTCCACAAGTTAGGAACCAGATTAATAAAAACTAAGATTTTCTCAATTTCATGAGTGTAGCCGGGCATTTCTTTGAAAGTGGATTGAATCACCCGTTACCACAAGTCACTGCATTGTCAAGATAGTCATTTTCGTGGCTGATACTCATTACACACGAGGTTTTGGTGGAGTGAGTGAATATTTAAGGTTTTGGTGGACATGTTCTCTACGAACATTGCAACCACACACTTCACAACAGGATTTGGGGTTTTGATCTTTGGTTCTTGGGCATATGACACATCTTCTCTTTGCTCTTAGCTCGTTTCTTGGTAAGTTAACAGTATTAGGAATGTCATAACCCAACAACTTCAGACCACTCCTCACTCCTTTCTGGATTGCCCTTGGATTAATCAGCGCAGATGTCAGTCGATTTCCAACTTCCTGAAAAAACAACCTTCTGCGACTTTTCTTGTTCACCATCCAATCAGGGAACTTGGTAATCCACACAATCATGGCAGCCACAGCAGCAACATCAATAATGTTAAAGAACACGTTCATAGGCCAGCGATTTATTTTCCTACGACAGGAATACATACCCACTAGTTTGTCTAAATTGTCCACCCCACCCTTAGTTTCATTATAGAACAAGATTATCTCAGGTTTTCAGCCTGGGATGTCTTGCTCAGGAATGGACTTGTCATGGTGTAATGTAGAGAGCAGTATGACCACTTTATTTTTCTTTGGTACCCAGGATACAAGTGTCCTGTCCTCAGAAAATGCGAAGATTGTGGATTCAGGATCTCTGTGTGGACATCTATAGTTTTTGAGACAAAACAATTTGGGGCCCAGTGGACCCCTTGTGCCCTACAGTGTATTTTTGTAGTTTGTCACGACGTACACGTATAGCCTCTTATTTTTCATCTTTGACTGTGATACGAACCCGGAACCTATTTACCGGTTAAGGATAACCTGGAACCATTTCCCACTACGCCAATCCAAATTTTAGAAATTTCACAAAATACACCCTATGGGGTCCAAAAAAAACCAGGTGCCCCAATGAGGGTTAAGTAAACTGTACCCATAATTACAGCTCATTTATAAATAGAGGATATTAAACTAGCTTCCATGTATTATCAAGTTTAAGCCTTAAGATTTAAACTTGATAATATATGGAAGTAAATTTAAAATTCTATTAATTACCCCAGCCTGAATATATTTATTTAGATTTTCATAAACAGTTCTATGTGCCTATTACTTAGAATTGTAAACTGATAGTAAGCGTGTTCAGTAATTTGATTGGATAATTTCATTAATTTTCTGGGAAAGGCATCCGGAAAGCAAGTGATGTCATTAGCAATTGGAACAGGTGGTGTTGATGATTCAAGGGTGTACAGTTAGATTGTTGCCAGGTATTTTTTTGTACCAGCACTTTCATTGGACAAAGTGAACTGAACTAGCCAATAAAATTAACGGTTAGACCAATGCATGATAATTTCCTAGGTTCAGTGTGCCTGCTGGGGTAATAATAATTATTATATTGTTACTAATAGCGGTCTTTAAGTTGAACAAGTATTACTAACAAACAAAAGAGAAAAATGCATTGATTTCCCTTATGCCAATGGATTTGTTAAACAGTAGGAAAACGATCTCAACTTGAGCAGACTGATATGGTTGACAAGTTAGTATTGGTATATGTTTTTTTCATGCCCATGAGCTGAATGTTTTGGTTCACCAATTTTCAAAAGACTACATATTTCTGGAAGTACCTTTTCATTTCAATTACACATGCAAATATATACATGTATATATAGATATATTCTGTCACAACTGGCAAATTTTTAACTGAATGATTTCATTGTGCATCAAATTGGTTTATTATACACAACACAAACCATCTGGATTTTTATTTAAATCCGAATTCTTAGACATATTAATTTATAATACTATGAAGATGTCTAATATGACACTGTCTTATATCCACCATATTGTACCAGTCCAACATGGATCTGGTTTAGACCAGTATAATTGCACTGTTGCTGGGCTCAAATTTAATGGTGGCAATTTCCACTGGTTTTGTATAATTTGGCATAGGCAAGGTGCTTCACCGATGATATTTTTTTACCACTGGCAAAATAACTTCTGTTATGTTTATTTGTTGCAAAAGTTCAGTTTTAACAAATTATCATAGGCTGAATCGAAAGTGCCATCAGCGAGTCTTTCACCCACGGTCTTAAATTTTCAAAACTGCTGTGGGTTACAAATTCTTTAATTCGAGCCCTGCTGTTGTCTAGACCCTGAATCTGTCTAAAACATACAGTGGACTGTCTAAACCAGATTCACTTGAATTCACCATAATTGCACTGTTGTCTAGTTCACCTAATGCAGTGGACCGTCTAAACCAACAAACTATGCTAGTTTATAGAAAGTTCTGGCTTAAACAGATTTTATCCAGTGTTACAGAGCTGAATGGGACTTTGAATTCATGCTGGTTTACACCGGAATCCAGGTTAGACATAATTATGCTGGTTTACTTTATATAACTTTTTTTTAAATCTTTTTTATTTTATTTTATTATTATCATATTCTTATTTTGGATAGATTTTGATTACATTGCATTGCACTTTTTCCATGTTTCAGTTTGCATCTTGTGTGGTAAACAGCTTGAAGTTGCATGGTTAATTATAATATGTTTTTTGCTTGTACATCTGTTTTTATAAGCATAGAACCAATTTGGGATCCTATAATGCCTCATTACACTACATGCATCCTTGTTTTTTTTTCTACTTTTAACACAAATCATCTCTCATGTGTATTTTTTAATATCGGTTTACTATTTGGGCAAGTGATATTTGGCATACATCTGTAGAAATCATAGGTCTGAGATAAAAATTAAGTGGATTTTTGTGTGTGTGCTATTTGTGGTTTTAGTATAGATATCCTGTAGTCACAAGGTATTTTGTTGATTTGAATTGATATAAATATGCATTTAATATTTCAAAACAAATGTATCACAATAAAAAATGTTTTGTCACAAACGATGAATTATCTCTGTGTTTCATTGATACATTGTTCTCATCCTTGTCCAGTTTTGACAGTTCTGGTTTAGATGGTTCAGAGGGTTCTAGTTTAGACACGAATGCACTGTATATAATATGTTGACAGCAACTATCGAATGATTAAAAGTGTGTGTATAGATGTTATAAGACATTCATTTCATTTCCATTCCTAACTTTTTTCTTTTTAACAGCATTCAGGGCTTTTAAATTTAGCCGCTGGGGTCTCCGGCTACTGGGGGCTACTGCACCGGCTACTTTCAACAGCCAAAAATATTAATATGCATGTTTTTGTGACAGTATTTACGTGATGCCAAAGCATTATACTTTTATAGTGCCTGTTACTTTAACCTAATCCCTCTGTACTCAAAAACAATTTGAAAGCCCTGGCATTATTGGCATTATTGGAATTTAGTAAGTTCATCAGAATTGGAATTATACTTTAAAAACAAAAATTGTGGTAATCAACATTTTTGTTTGTACTAAATATATTTTAGCCAAACAAGAATATGTTGAAAAACTATTGTGTTATTACTGGTAACATAAGTTCCTTCGGTAACCACTTTGGTTGAGATTCAAATTACACCATCCACATATTTCTGTACATTCTTTTGTGTCACATCTCATTTTTCAAAAGTAATACTTTTAAAGAAAACAGTTATTTTGGTTTTCAATTATACACAATTGTTGATGATGGTTAACTTTTCACCAAAAAGAAAACTTCTCTGACATTTCTAATTACATCGTAAAACAAACTCTGACAGTCCTAAGCTGGTTTTGGCTACATTTTAACAGGTAATTGTGCCAAGAAATGTTGGTTGTGTAGTTACATTTCAAAAAGAAGTGAAAAACCCAACAAATAAGTGTCACTTGGTGCAGAATGTTTCACCTGTCAATTAATTAAGCCACAAATAATGAAATAACATACATTTTGTGTATGTACTAGTATGTTACAGGCAATGTGTAAAATCAGCAAATCTTTAGAATGTTTGAATATTTCTAAACATTGCCTGATTTTTCAAGGTGTATGTATGTGTGTGGGGGGGGGATTTTTTTTTTTTTTTTACAGGCAATGTGTAAAATTAGGCTTTGCCCTTGTCAACAATAGCAAAAACAACTATGCATTTTGAACTGAAAAAGTAAAGTTTGTTTTATTTAACGACACCACTAGAGCACATTGATTTTTATCTTATCAGCCACTATTCAATGTCACTCATATGGTAATTTAGGCACATTTCTTTTAGAGGAATCCTGCTGTCGCCACATAGGCTACTCTATCCAATAAGCAGCAAGGGATCTTTTATATGCACTTTCCCACAGGCAGGACAGCACATGCCATGGCCTTTGATGAACCAATTGTGGAGCACTAGTTGGAACACAAAATAACCCAAACAGCTTTTTGAACTAAAGAATGCATGCTAATGTGGATGGTGATCATGCAAAGATTTATACCCATGGTGAGAATGCATTCCATGAGCACAACATGCAGAATTTCAGACATCTGTGTGTTGAGGCAATCCATTTATATAGGGTTTATAGTGGGTACATGTTTTTGCTTAAATTTCACTATTTTGTAGTGGCCTATAAGTTTGCCTGTGTCGTCAGAGATTCTCCTCTCTCTCTGCTATGAAAGGCTATCAGAAGTAACACTACTCATATTAACCCCTTCTGACTATGCAATGGGATATCCCATTGTTACGAAAAACTCTGTTCTCACTACAGAACAGGATTTACCGTTGTATTTTTTCAATTTGTATTTACTGCCAATTTTTTCAATTTGTATTTACTGCCAAAATCATCCGATTTTGGCATCCGCAATTCATAATAACAACATCCTGTAAGCAATCGCACGTGTTTGTTGTGAAAAAAAAGAAGTTTTTGATAACAATTCGATCGATTTTTGTGTGAATGTCAACTGTAATGGCGGCATCCATTTTGGATTACACAGCGAACATGGAAAATTAATTTGTAAGCGATGTTTTATCCGTTTGTGATGGTGATTATCCAGATAGAATTCTACTAACAGAAATCGTATCGCTAGACTATGGGACTATCACAAATTTACGAGGACATTCTACGTTCGAGATTTTCACGTGACTGCAGTTTTCCGAATAGATTGATTTATTCGCACATTTACAATTGAATTTCACATCATTATAAGTAATGATTAAAAATATATACATGTACCTGCATTTATACATTTATGTTAATCAGATAATCCTTGTAGCAAATATGCTTGAACCAGTTATGTACAGTGAAAAATAAACAAGTTATGATCAATTACGTGTCGGTAAATTTGTCTTTTGTTTAATGCTAAACTATATGAACTCCTGGATCACTTTAGGGACAATGGTTAACGAGCCCGAAAAAGTTAACAACCAAATGCTACTCGGGGAATTCCACCCTGTGCTTTAAGATATTCCTTGTTTCCTAATTAAATGTGTTGGCCATGGATTCTTAACATGTGTAGTATTAAAAATATGAGTGACCCTGAGTATATATATATAATTTTTATGTCCAATATTTTGTTTCTAATGTGGGACTCAGTAGGGGACTCTTAAAATATCTATAGATAAGAAACTCTTTAGAATATACTTAGCTGGTAATATGGTATGAGTATTTATCAAATGGTAACCAAATTAAATTCTTTATTTATTGTAAGCATGACATTTTGCTAGTACAAAGAACATATACAACAACAACAATGTGATGAACTTAGACCATTGAGCATTATTTAAATGCTTTATTACCTTCACACTTCAAATGTCTTACTTAGAGAATAGATGTGATTTGGATCAGCTAACCTCATAGTCATAGTTTATTCCAGACAGTAGAAATGTACATTCGACCATGGCTAATACTAAACGTTCCTGTCACACACCTCGGCTGTGCCTCAGTAAGCTAATATAAGTGTGCAGTAGATTATGTGATACAGGCCAGCAGAGAAGAATGACTTTATAACAGCCCAGTGCTAATTGCCTATTATAAAGTTCTGTCAGTAAGACCATGCAGACACTGTAAAATGAAAATAATGTTTATACGTTTGAACTGTTTACTGGTATAATGACGCACTTTAAAATATCCATATCCATGTCTTTGTACCCTCTTTACCCCAACTACACATGTAGATCTTGCTAACTCAGCTTATTTAAAAATGCATGTACATGTACTTGTAAAAATAATTATGTGAAAGCATGTAAATTATTAATAAAGATGTTTTAGTGTGTACTTGATTAACATGTAAATAAAATTCAGGGAAGAAAAAGGTACAATTTTGCACTTATGTTTGGATTGTGATAACATCTCACACTTGATTTAGCACTTGAACATTTGGCTCTAGTTAAAGTTAAACATGAGCGGGATGTAGCTCAGTCGGTAGCATGCCCGCCTTTGAAGCAGTCGTTTGTCTGTTCGATTGTTCTCAAGTTTGGGCTATTTTCCGTTCTTACCAGTGCACCACAACTGGTTCATCAAAGGACATGGTATGTGCTGTCCTGTGTGGGAAAGTGCATATAAAAGATCCCTTGATGCTTATAAAAAAAAGTAACCTATATGGTGGCAGTGGGTTTCCTCAATAAAAAAAATGTGTCAAAATGACCATATGAATAACCTCCAATAATCAAACATTTTGGTACTTTTATGACCATCCTAAAAATATATAAAAGTTTATCGCTATTGAATTTTGTATATTATCCGGGTAATAAACTAATGATTTTTAACCTAATGATAATTCAAATGCACTAGCAGGCCTTTAATTACATATGGATTTATAATGGTCCATGTGTAGTCTGGAAGTCAACATTTTCTTTATTTCTAAAGCTGCCTGATACATGTATAAATAACAATTCTTGGCAGTAAAACATTCAATTTTTTTTATCCATTTTAGAACAATATTCAGTCAGTGTTTAAATGGTTGATGTTTCTGCATATTATTAAGACTGTATTTGTGTATGATATACTTGTGTGTGCTACATTATACCTGTATATATAATTATAGGCAAGGTCATACAGTTAGGTCTTGTAGTGAGTGTATCCAGATCTGATAGCATAATAGATTATTAGTCATTCCAAAATGTTCTGTAAACTTAAATTCATTATTGTAATTCACTATCTCCCATCATTGACATTAGTAGATGAAAAATGCTTGCAAGTCATTGTCTTACATTGTTTTACATGTAATTGTTGTTACCTGTGGTAAATTCTAATGGTAGACTTTGTTTAAACTGTATTTCTACATTACCCTTGTTTTAGAAAACCTTTATGGTTAGATTTTCTTCTGAATTTATACATGTACATGTAATTAGTATTGATAGTTGTAGATGTTAAATAAATTAAGTTGATTAAAACCTAGTCATGCTTGTTTTAACTGACTTATTACAATTTATATAATCTACAGTAATGTTCATGTAACCAAAGTAAAGTTTGTTTTGTTTAACGACGTCACTGGAACACATTGATTTTTATCATCATCGGTTATTGGACGTCATTC
>JAUTWP010172795.1:0-10063 GCA_033042655.1 Cyathermia naticoides | reverse complement strand
AGTTGACAATAGCTAAGCTTATTTATATGCAGAGGCGAAACGAGAAAGGGGGGCAGCTGATCGAAAAAGGGGGGCGGCAGGTCGTGAAAGGGGGACGGCAGATTGCGAAAGGGGGGGCGGGTCGCCCCCCTTAAATGTACCAGCGAGAACACTGCCTATCTAGAGCTTATATCAATAAATGAATTTATATCTATTGATGTGTCTCTTTTCTATGTGAGACTTATGTAGGGAAATTGTATTTGTTGACAGGTCTTTCAGCCAATGTTGATTGAGTACTTCAGTTATGAGGAGTTGAAAGAAATCAAGGCTAAAGTGATCAAGAAACATTTGATTCAAGAGCATTGTGACATATCATGTGTGGAGAAATGTGTTGAAGATGCGTTATCTAGTAAGTTTATTGTTAGTCAAACCTGCTCAAGCGGCCACTTGTAATAAGCAACCACCCGTCTTCAAAGGTCTCCTTTTTTTCTCCCAAATCAGCTAATTTAGTATAATATAACCTGTATTAAGCAGCCACCTGTCTTAAGAGGCCAATTTTTGTTACTCCCTTGTGTGGCCGCTTGACAGGTTTGACTGTATATGTGTGATGGCATATGATAACCAGTCGGATGTCGCACAATGTCAGGAATCAAATTTAATGGTGGCAGTGATAGCTACTTGTTTTGTATAAATTGCAGTAGGTGATGTGCTTGACTGGTGGCATTTTTTGCCACTGTCAAAATAACTCTTCTATCAAATTGCCATAGGTTTAATCAAAATTGTTGTGTTTTACAAATTCTTAATTTCGAGCCCTGCAATGTAATATTGAGTTACAGCCTACAATGCAGTCAATGCAGGTACTAGAGTAAATTTCATTATTAATAGTTTTGATGATGTCTTAACTTTCATGCCTACATATTTTTGCTAAAAATTATTAATAAAACATTTAATTTTTGTGTGACTGTCATAATCTTAATTTCACAACATTACACAAATAATATGCACTATAAGTGACCAAGCTAAAATAGATTCATCTAAATGATGCTGTTCTGTCTGTGGGAAAGTGCATATAATTTATAAAAGACCCCTTGCTGCTTATTGAAAAGAGTAGCCTATGTGGCAGCAGCAGGACTAAATTAAAATTGGCTAACCATTGGCTTCGAACCCCGCTTTATTATTTAATTTACTTTGATTGTTATATATTTTTAATGCTTGCAGGTGAATCATCTGATGAAGAAACTGAACTGAGTTCACAACGAACTGGATGTGATCATCTCCCATTTGAAGTGATGCTCTCCGTGTTTTCATACCTGTCACCTCGTCAGCTCAGCAGGTGTGCACAGGTGTGTCGAGGCTGGAATCTCCTCGCATTGGACGGATCATTGTGGACAGAGTTATATCCAATCAACTGGGCTAATGGTTAGTATGCATCTGGGATGTGGTATGTCATTGAATCGATCCTACCAAGTGAACACATTTAAAGCGATTTTCCTATATGTGACCCACTCTGGCTAAAGGAGACGCATGTCAAACTGTCCAATTGTTCACAATAGCATAAATAAGTGCCATGGGTGAACATTTTTTATTTTGAGATTTTGTCATAAAAACCTTCCTTTATGT
The DNA here is from genome assembly GCA_033042655.1 of Cyathermia naticoides. Classification (NCBI taxonomy): domain Eukaryota; kingdom Metazoa; phylum Mollusca; class Gastropoda; order Neomphalida; family Neomphalidae; genus Cyathermia; species Cyathermia naticoides. The sequence continues at coordinate 8,464 of JAUTWP010172795.1, read as the reverse complement.
CTCTAATTTCATGTCCTTAGTTATCAGTCGATATCCTAGCAGATAATTGTAAAAATTTACAGTTAATATACCCTATCCATCAAGAAATTAACACTGCTTTAAAATGCATTTTTCTCAATACATATTTTCCAAACCACCCACCTTTGAATTATTATAACATCGCCATTTTTCAAAGTATTGTTTTGTTATTATATATCATTTAACAGGGAATTAAATGCAGAATTCAAAAATAAAATAAATTAACGCGAAAGTGAAATGTGTTACGCGCGACCCTAACGACCCTAAGGACATTATCATTGATGATCACAAAGAAAACAATTGGTACAGTTGAAGAAAATATAATTTAGTATCATATCCAGTCATCCTCACCCTTTGAAGGCCCACCCCCTTTCACAAAAGTAATTATCTGCACCTGTAAATAACCAGTTACACAGAAAACAGTCAAACATCTTTGTACTTTATTAATATAATTAGAGCCAATAATCCCAAGAATTTCACTGATCTTTTTAACAAAAAAGCTACTCAGACTGAGTCAGTCAATGCTAAAAAGTAACCAAAATTTAAAAATCTAAAAAAAAATCCAAAAGCAGATTTTGGATATGTTGTTCTACTAAACATTCTGCTTCTAATGATAACAAATTAATTTCTTTACCATTTGTTTCCAGGTTCGACCCTTTTTTCGGGCTTCAATGACTAGCCTAATCTTACTGTATAGAAAGCGAAACTAGTCTTATACAACTTGAGAAATTTGTTATGCTGGTTGACAGATCCCAAAGTGAAATTGGCTATCTTATTGAGAGAAAAAACAACAATCCCAGTACTGTTTTTGATTTCCTCTAAAGAAATTTGTCTGACGTTCAATAGCTGATGATAAGATAAAAATCAATGTGCTCTAGTGGGATTGTTAAATAAAACAAATGTTACTTTTCTATCTTTATACAAAACATTTCTATCATCTGTTTTTAGGCATGTGGACATTTCATCCTCCACAGAGGGATGATTATGAAGTTGATGTGGGAACTTGTAGCTACGTCTATGATGAGGATGCAGACATTGATGAATCAGGAAATGACAATTGTGTGGATGATGATGATGATATTAAGCAAGTTAGTACTGAAAACAACCCTGCAATTCCCAGTAGCAATAGACAATGCCTTGCTGCGCTCGAATTTAAGAATTTGTAACCCATGGCAATTTTGAAAAACAATTGCCATTAGTGAAAGACTCACCAATGGCAATTAGTTAAAATTAAACTTAAACAACAAATACACAATAAAAGACACATTATTAGGCCCATCTGTCGGGTGGGGGGGGGAATGACTTACTACAATTTATACAACACTGGGGGCAAGTTTTGCCGTTAAATTCTAGGCTTGCCTTGGAGATTTACACAGTTTTCCATTCTCTGTGTGATATTGTTTGCCGTGGACTATATTTCTTTTTTACATGAACAAATTAAATATAATGATTGGTTTTTAAAATTAATATGTTTCAGGGCTTTCCCCAGGATTTCATTAAGGCGCTTACATTTTTATATTTCACGTTTGCCACAGGCAAACAAATCGAGCTCCCAAAGGGAGTGAGATTTCTATGGGGGTTCGGGGAATTTTTTGTTAAATATACATGCTTGTATATGCATTTGAGGTCAATTTAGTTTAGTTTTGTTACTATTTTCATTGAAGAAAAATAAATAAATTAATTCTTTATTGTTACAATCTCATTCTCTGGGTATCTTCCTCTATAATTCACATGCACACATACAATTCATTTGTCCGTGTTTAAAATCAGAATAGCTAACATAATTATAGTAAATGTTTTGGAATGAACTCGTTTACTTGAGCCACAGACACTTGAAGCCGACCATTACATTTATTTTATTTAAAAAAAAATTAATATGTTTCTTTCATATTTTAAAAGTATTTAGTGACGATAGCTGTATTTTGAAAAATATGTGGTCGTCAATGGGTTTTTATATAAAAAAAATCTTTTTTTTTTAAATTTCAAAATAAAGCTATCGTCACTAAATATTTTTAAAATATGAAAGAAACATAGTTTTTTTTTAAATCAATGTAATGGCCTGCTTCAAGTGCCTGTGCTTTAGCAAAGAACAGCATTCGATTTTTAGATGGTACTTTTTATTCAATGGTGGAAAGTACAACGAAAGGAACCCATCCATTTTTAGATGGTGCTTTCTATTCAATGGTGGAAAATACAACAAGTACAATGGAAGGGGAAGGAAGCCATTGTGTTTTCACAAAATAATCAAAGCCTACAAAACCAGTACAAATTCATGTCCTGTCTTCCTGCATCTCTCCCAACTATTAACACCTAGCAGTGTTGATATTGTTGTCAGAATTATGAAGGAATATTGTCTAAATACTTCAATAAACAAACAAGACATACTTGACGATCAAAACGATATTCTATTTTTAGAACATGAAGCGGAATATATTTGTAAGCATAATTATTTTGCAAAGAAAAAACTAATAGATGTTTATTAAACCAAAAATTTATCAAATAATATTGTTAAATGCGTTTTAATGTTTATTTATGTTTAATTTATTTGGTAACATTTATTGTAGAAAACAAACATGAATGATGAACATGAGCAATTAAGCTATCGCGACATTTGTCACGGTTCTGGTTAGCGTTAATTGTTAGTGTTACGCATTCAGATTTCGCTGCCTGTGCTACAAACTTTTGTCAGATGCTTGCAGACAATTAGAACAATACAATTTCTAATTGACTGCTTTTGAAATAGTGTTTTTACCTAAATAAGGCGCTACAGTGTTTGTGTTAAAGCGCTTTCCAGACACTAACTGTGACTAAGATGCTTACATTCAGAGTTAAGGCAGCACGGTGCGTGCTGCCATATGGCCCTGGGGAAATCTCTGAGTTATAGATACATTTTGTGAGTAAATGCATCATTATCCTGGTTTTCTTGCTTTCTTTTTTTAAATTGTTTTTGTTACTATTATTCGCATCAGTATAATTTTCGCTATTAAATTAAAAATGCGAAGATTACACTGTTACACTAACATTGTTACACTATTATGCTGCGTTCATTAGACATCGTGAATATCGTATCTCCCAATTCACAAGTTGTGAAGAGCGTTCATTTGGCGAAATAACCCGTGAACACAACTTGTGAACTGGGGTAGGAATTTCTGCGTCAATCTTCACAAGTCGTGAAACAGAATGGCAGAAGGAAAAGAAATAGTTTGTGGTAAATGATGAAATAATTGAAATTTAAGTTGTCATTTAAGAGAGTGACATAGATATGTATCCGATCATTAGTTTTCCAACATCATTAGTTTCTGAAAAGCCGTTTTGTTCAGGATTTCTTGCGATATAAGGCCAAGTAAAAAAAAAAGGTTTCTCATCCCTGCCCATGCCCAAAATTTGCGCAGCGCCAGTTTTTCATTTAATTTTTTTATTTTCAAATTTCCCCCAAGAAAACTGCGCCAAAGCACTTTCAAGCACGAGCAGTGACATTCGCTATCGTCTGATACAGAAAAATTTTCATTCTTGATAATCCATAATTGATCCATAACTAGACCATGGATGGCGCAGACTAGGCCTAGCATGCCGTCCATCTTGTCTATTTCTCACTCGAACGCTCTCCGCTTGGTGAAGTCGTGTTCACACGTTTGAACTGGTGCACTCACGATATTCACGAGCATCAAATGAACGCAGCATTAGTCTAGCAACATTTTATGACAACAGAGTTTTGTTAAATAACACATTTCATTTGTACCAAAATATTGTAATGAAAATGATAATAAGCACAGTAGGCCATAAATTATTAATTTTATGATATTTTAATTAAACATAATAACATTGCCAGCTCGACACGAAGCATCTTCAATGCCAACATTGCATAACAAATAAAAGCGACTCCTTTGTTTATACATGTATTTACGCTGATGATGATGTCATTTCTCAGACGATCTAGCGATGTTATATAGTTATAAAAGGAATATAAAAAATATAAGTGTATCGACATTAATGTTTTTTTTGTTTTTTTTTCACCTGCCACATCTCTTATCGCTTTGCTGACGTTATTTCAGTGGTGAATTGCTTATCTAAAACCCTTTTTCTCTCCTCGACAAGTTTTGTTTTGTCAAAATTGGTTTTCGTTTCGACATTGCAAAGATGTTGTCGTCGACTATGCATTAGGGAATCCCAGTTATTTAGAACAATTATAAATAGATTGGGTTTGCCTTAGATTGGATTTCGTCAAAAGCGTAACAAAGACTGGGAGCAATGTACTATTTTCCTTGACGACGGCGTTCTGCTTAAACTTAAGTTTTTGTCAGAAACTTAGCTAAGTTTATACTTAAGTCGTTTTATGAATACCAACTTAAGTTTTTGACTTAGCTAAGTCGTTTTCAGAGGCAGAATGAGATTAGTTTGTTGTGTATCAACTATTGGGTTTTAATATCTTTGTGAAAGTATTTTTCACTGAATGTTTCAGTATACTGTAAATCAGGAAATGTTAGCCAGCATAAATAGTTAGCGAGGCCATACAAAACTCTAATATTTTATGACACTAAATATAAAATGACAGATTAAAATAAAAATTAAAAGTATTAAAACATAAACATTATTTTATTACCGATATGCAAACGTAGAAAAACATCACAACAAAGACTCATTATGTGTAAGCTATTAAATTTTGTCAAAAAATTTATTAGACTGATCATCATGCACTGTACACCATCTCAACGAAAACAAGCTTACACTTGATAATAGACTGGTCCGAAAAACTCTTCATCGGAGGAAGTTATGCCATTGTTTTGTCGGTGATTAACTCGACTGGACAACATGATATGGATTAACTAATAAATATAGTACACAACAATAGTTAGTGTCTACGTTTTTTTAATTATTAAACTTAACTTGTCGGTAGGTAGATTCGCTTTGAGTTTAACGTTATACGGTATCTTCAACCGGAAATAGTGCACGTTGCATAACCACACAATATGTCACGATGACAAAATATTCTTTTGTTCAGCCAATTTAAAAAAAAATCATCTTATTATTTTTTTTGATATGCCGACCTCGCTAAAGTTTTATGTCGCTAATATGTCACTGATGTGGACTTTGCTAAATTTTAAGTTCACTAATATTTTATGATTTACAGTATTATCCAATTACTGGGTAGCATGTTAATTTTTCACTTTACATTTTGTTTGTTATTAATTTAATTTACTAAAACCAAATCTGTTTTAATATATCATTAAATTAATAAATGTTTAATCGTCGCAAATGGGTGAAAGATTCTTGCGGCGACGTTAAACTAAATATTCACTCACTGCTAAAACCAGCACTTTGTTACTGGTACATTAAAGAGCTTTCAGTTTTTTTGTCAAATCCAAAAAAATACTCTTTTTATTTCTTAGCTGATACCGGTGGAGATTACTATATTTTAGATGGAGCTACTGTTAACAGGGTCCAATGCATATAACTTCTTGTAAATTACACAGGAATAAAATTGTTCAAATATTATTATGAGATTATAATGGAGGAAATTATATTCATGGTAAGATGTTATATAATGGAAATTAAAGAGTATAGTATGATAAATTATGCTAAAGAATATTTTTATATTATTTTACTAAGAGACTGAAGTGTGTACACCTGTGCAGGGTTTCTGCCAGAAGGGTAGCAGGGTAGAAAAGACTACCCTAAAATTTTCAAAGGGTAGGAAAGCCTACCCTGATATTTGATAAACAAAATTGTTTTTAACCCAATCCCATATTTTTGGAAAGACGTTTCCCCCCATTTTTTTAACGTTTTATTCAAATAATGTTAAAAACAAAGTGTAAGAAAATATTGTGTGCTGTTGTGTTGTATTTTAATAAAGACGTTTCCCCCCATTTTTTTAATGTTTTATTCAAATGTTAAAAAAAAGTCTTTAGGACATGGGGGAAACGTCTTGGAGGGAATCATCTTTGGGGGGAATCGTCATACAACCGTAAGGGCCCGATGTCTGCCGATAATGACGTATACAGTATTGATTTAATTTACTTTATGTTTTTAATCTGTCATGATTTTTAGTTAAAGAACAAAATATAAAAACTGTATTACAGTGTTCTAATCAGTATTAATCACATGTCTGTATTTCCCTGACAACCATTTCCACGATTTAAGCAGCCCTTGTTTTTGTTTAATTTACAATGACAAAATAACATTAGCCAATGCATATTCTTGATTTATACGAATAGTGAAAGCAACCAATCAGCTTTCAATTATTTTATGTTAATATCGACCTAGACTCATGAGGATATACAGCGACATGCACCTAGTGCAAAAAGTGTCTGTAATTAGACGAACCTCCACTAAAAAACCTGGCTAACTACTAATTTTTAATTGTGTCTGGTTTCCATTTCTGGACATTATAAGATCATATACATACACATAGGAAGGTTTACACGTAACAGTATTACTATTAATAATAAATGTTTTACTAATATTTTTATCTAGGAATTTGGAAAATTTGAGTTCCTTGCAAAAGAACATGATCTAACTCATCGTGAAGCACAAATTCTACAGGCCAAGTCAACTAAAAATGTTAAATTAGGTTAGTATACGATCTCAGTAGTGAATGTTTTTATTAGGTTATTGTAATTTGTATGGATCTAGCATTACAGCATACAAGTTTATTATAATTTTAAATGTTTCATCACACTATAATTATATAGCTCAGTAGAAATAAACAGAAATTTTCATTTTTGTCCAATTGACACCTAGAAATTTACTTCTAGTTCAAACATTTTTACTTGTCAGAATAAGGCTGCCTTTCCATTGATCCGGTTTTACCCGCGTGGATAGACCAGCTTAGCGGCTAGCACGTTTCCACTGATGCGTTCTTAAGACACGGATCCTTCCATGTGACATCATTAATTAATTAAGCGGCCATGTTTTTCTATTTTGTTTGATACTGTAAATTAAAATATGTCATTATTAAATGAGGAAGATGCATTAATAAATTAGTAATCAAACTTTTAAGGAAAAAACTTCATTTTGATCAAATCGATATTTGTCAATCTAGTGTGGGAGCTTCAGTTTGATAAAGACAAATTTCATCATTATTTTCGTATGTATCCCGAGAAGCTGGATTATGTTTTATGTTATAATCATGGGTAATACCCCCACAATGACATCATTTTATGGATTCTCCATGCGGTTCGAGCTGCACAGCTAGAAAAAAATTTGATACATGACTGACTTTTTTTGGTTGCACAGCGAACAACCAGGTCAATGGAAAGACGTCAATACAAATGAACGCATTCGATTTTTACCGCTTAGCAGCAGAAATAACCATGCGGGTAAAACCAGACCAATGGAAAGGCAGCCTTAGAATTTTAGAATCTTTAGTTTTGGAAGTTGATTTATACTCATCGATCCAATCTTCATTGACCATTTTCAATAATTTGATTTCTATTAATTTTTGTTGATTTTAACTAATGTTTTGAGACTTTGCATGATAATTGGTAGAAAAACTGAAATGGGATCGGGGAACAAAAATTTGATTTTTTTTTTTAATTTTTTTTTTATAGAGAACAAAAAATCTACTAAATCAGATTCAACTCTCAAGGCGAAGAAACCAGACAAAAGTAAATGTCAAATTGAGAATACTTCATCATCCAAACATATAGAAATAGCAGGTACTGTTACAGTTAGTGTATTGTTTCTCTTTATCATGTTTCAAGAGGTAGACAGTCTGCACGGGACATGGTTGGGTTGTCGTATTGATCCTTCTCAGTGGACCCATTTTCATTGCAGCCAGTGATCTACAACTGGTTCATCAGATTTGTATCTGATGTCATTTTTGTGGAAAAGTCAATATAAAAGAATAGAGTTGATATGGTAGTATCAGGTTTCTTCTGAAGACCATGAGTCACAAATACTATACGTTTGACACCTGATAGCAGCTGATTAAAAAGAAATCTGTTGGGGTATGATTAAACAAACATTCTTTTCTTAAAACATGTTAATACAGCAGACTTTGTCTAAACCACATTCACTTGGGAGCAACAAAACATGCTGGTGTGGTATATAATTTTCACCCACTGGAATCTTCACCCCCAGCTAAAGATTCCATATGCTATATTCACCCCGGGGTGAAGCTTCTATTATAGAATCTACACTCCCATTGTAGTGTTTTCACAACTCCCAATTATTTGTGATTATGCAGAAGTGATGAAATATAATGAAAATAGGATGCCTGAATCAAAGATTAAATGGAAGTGTTGGCTACATTTAGTATATACATGTAGTACTAGTATATACATGTAGTACTAGTATATACATGTAGTACTAGTACATTATATGAATGTGGATGTGTATATAGTAAATATATATACATAGAGAATAATACATGAGTTTCCGTTTGATACCATTTATCTTACAATGAGTTGTTTATAAAACGTATTCAACGAGCAAAAGTTCTACATAT
>JAUTWP010172785.1:0-10066 GCA_033042655.1 Cyathermia naticoides | reverse complement strand
GAGAAGGATCGATCCGACGACCGAACGCTTCAAAGGCGGGCGCGCTACGGTCTCGGCTACAGCCCGCTCCTCATCAGTAGCAAGTGATCTTTTATATGCATCATCCCAGACAGGATAACATGCCATAGCGGTTGTCCAGTTGTGGCGCAACGTAAAAAAGTAGTTTGTTTTGTTTAACGACGTCACCAGAGCATATTGATATTTTTTATCTTATCAGCGGCTATTGGACATCATTCATCTGTTCATTTTTACACATTTTTAGAGGAAATCCCCTGCCATCACATGGGCGACTTTTCGATAAGCAGCAAGGGATCTTTTATCTGAACTTTCCCATAGAACATCACATACCACGGCTTGTTGAATCAGTTGTGGAGCACACACTGGAACGGAAAATAGCCAAAACTGCAGATGGGTCCACTGAGAAGGATCGATCCCACGACCGACAGCTTCAAAGGCGGGCACACTATCGACTGAGCCACACCCCGTTCCGTGGAGCAACGTTTATACAGAAAACAATCATAGAATCGGATCAAGCAATGAGATTTGATTCTTCGAATCCACAACCTCAGGCAAGTGCTCCGCCTACTGAGCTAGATTCCAGTCCACGTTTTGTAGATGTGTATATACATGTAAAACACTGCAATGTCAACATTGGAAAGAACAAACAACCAATTCAGTATTATATCAATAAATTTTAATAATACCTTTTTTATTCTGTACATTGCCAAACCACATCACAATGCCACCTAATACAAGATATAAATCACTGTAGTGGAAAGATGGGAGTCACATCAAAAATAAAATCATTAAAAATCAGCCCAGGTTCGAGCCGAGACCATATCTACAAACTCCGGTCTTGTAACGAAATAAAATTCTCTGTCATTTGTGTAAGTTAATAGTGAACTCAGTTACCTGCAAATTAACATGCTATTGTAGGGGCTATGGACATGGCAACTTTATACTCACATTTTTCCTCGTTTTATTTCTTTGACTAGATGCACAAATTAATACATAATAAATGCACGCTGTAAGTTGAAGGCAAGAATGCGAGCGGTAGAATGAGACATTTGAAGGAGTGCTTCCAAGCAAAACAGCATTGGTATTGACACAATACATAATCTGACATGTTCATGCTTAATATGAACACATTCTCCTTAAATGAAATCAGTAATCAATTTGAGCTAACCACGATTTTATTAACAACTATATCTAAAACATTTCTACTTTATCAATATATAAAAAAGGAGCATTTTGATTTGTTTTTCATGCAACAAGTTTGACAATACATTATTTTGACATACATGAATGAATAACATAACAAAAACATCTTTAACTTATTTTGATTAAAACAAACATTATTTCATAAATTTAATGATTGTGTCACATCTTCTTTGAGAAGTAACTAAACGAATTGGTTACTAAAAAAGGACAAACAATGCTTTAAATATATGATATTTTCAAAGTATATACACAAGCCATGCCCATAACGTGTATTACAAAATTATCCTGAGTTGAATTTTGTTTAAAAACATTAAAATTAATAACTAAAATGAAAACCTGTGGACAATTGAGAAAATACTGTTTAACAGTTGTTTTGAAACATGAAGGTACACCATGAACTGTGGCACGCACCAACATTGTACAATAAGGTTTGGTTTTGCTTTTGAAGCGGCAACAATAGGTTACTTTTGGACGACATTCACAGAGAACATGGAGTCCTGAGTTATGCAACAGAAGCTGTCACTTTTTTCCTTACTTTCCGGTTATACACAACACAGGAAACAATTTATATATTAAAACATGTATTCATCTTAAATGCAAATAAAACAACTATTATAAAAAAAAACATGATTTCTTTTGATATAATTATAAAAACCAATAAAAATGTGACAGAACTATAACTACCATTTAACATACAACTTTTAATACTAGTGTCATTTTAAAAAGACAACTAATTTTGAAAATGCTCATTTCCAACATATTTCTCATACATATTTTGAGATAAAATACCAAATACTAACTACTTCATATCTTTGCAAGCTATCTCCATGACAGTGGAAACCCAGTGATATGTATATGAAAGTCAAGCTCTCGCACTTGTTTATATTATAAAACCACGAACATCATTCAGTTTTAACATTTACTCAAAGACTTGCTGAATATTTAAATCTAACACTCTCTGTAATGACTAGAGTTCCAACATCCGACTTACAATATGACAAGAACATAACTAAACAAACACATACAAAGACACTTTGATTGTCATATGCAAATTTGTGACTTTTAACATTAAAGACGGTGGTAATCTGTCTGTTTCTGTTTACTGATCTTAAAAAATGTTTCAGAAAACAAAAGGTAATTTTTTTTTATTTATGACATTTTTTTTTAATCATCCAACAATTTTATATATACTGATACATACAATTAAAATATTAATATTAAGGTTGGCCTCTTTTTTCTAGGTAGATCCAGGTGACCATAAACATAATTTTAGGCATAAACACAAAGTGTGGCCTATAATTACAAAACACAAACTTCTCAATATAACTAAAATGGGAAAATTATTAAATTTTATTTAAGGCATCCATTTCTTGTAATGTCTATAGTTAAAATATAAAAACACGGGCTACACAAAGGTTTTAAAAATAAATAATGTGTAACAGAAATGCAAAAAAATATGTTTATATAAGAAACTTAATTCTAGTAAAGAGCTGAAACACATTAGTCTCTTCTAATGCAAAACGGTATAAGTAATGTAGCATATAAATGAAAGCTTTTTAAAAAGTAAAAAAAAGCCATTAAATTGGTCTCTTGCATGAGCCAACATATTTTTTGTTAGGTCACAAATCAATAAAATAGATAACACCAGACATTAAGAGAAGTATAAGATTAAGAGGTCTATGGGAAATTAGAATTAAAACATTCTAGTCATAAATATCGAACTTCAAGAATAGCAGTTTGATGAAGTATGTCTAGGTTAGAAGTGCGTAACTGCTTAGCTCTGAATAACACATTTTAAATAATAACATAATCTGTACAACCTTTCTTCTATTTAATTTTTTTTTTAATTTGATTTAGCAAAGTATGTGCAGTATTAAATGCTTGTTTAATAGTATAATGAATATAATACAACACTGAATATGTAAAAACAAATCCCCATCAAATGATAAACCCAGCAAAAAAATGAAAAATGTCAAGGTTTAATTATGTCTAGTATGTGGAACACAATCTAGCTGAACCATCGGTAAGGTAAAAAGTGACAGTATCTGCTGAAAATAAGTATATAGTCTAAATTTCTCACAGGGAGGTATATATATTTTTTTGAAAACACAACACACCACCATTCTATTCAGCAATATAAGACTCACTCAGTGCCTGTATACATTGTATAAACAAACTTTCACATGGGAATAACTTCACAACATTAAAATGAGATTAATTTTGATTTTCACACTTTATAACAAGAAACTTGATAAAAACAACAACTTTTCATATCAAAAAATAATAAAACAGAAAACACAGCAAACAATTAACATATTTACCTCTGCTCAAACAAAATGTATCACTGACGGTTTACGCTATTTACGCACAAGTCTAACTCTACAAAGGTTCATTTTGTTTGCAATTTTCAACTACCTACATTAGACTAGTGACAGCTATGTGATGTATGAAATTAACCCTTCACATCAGACTGTTAACTAGGGTTAATGGGTTAACGAGCATAGCAAAGTGACTATCTTTCAGTAAACAAAGTAAAGATCAAACACTTTTTACTTAAATGATTAAACCATAAATAAAGATTTTTTTTTAAATTTTAAGTCATCCACACGTGATCAGTGATTTATTATAAGTTGTGGTAAGGTTTAATCAGCACCCACCCCTTATATTGTCATGATTTATATCTATGTATGCCACTTCTAATTTTATAAACTTCATAGGCCAAATCGTTTTTCAATTGTTAAAAATAGGCTTTATAAAATTTGCCCATACTGATTATTCATTTGTTTTACACATGATTACAAACAGTTATAGTATTTTAAGAGTAATTAATTTGATTGCAAGAATTTAATTTATTAATACAAACACTTTCAACATTTGTCAGAAAACAACAAAATTCTGTAGATGAATCGTCACACGAATGAATGTATGCATTGTGGTAAGTAATGGAAGAAAGCTTCCCATAATATAATAACTCAAATATTGGATACTGATAAAATTGAATATACCTGGCTATATGGTAAAAATTAATTCATGCACACATTAATGAATCCTGTCTGTGATGGCTTTTTTAATTCTAAAATTATAACAATTCAATGTATTTTTTTTGCCATGAACTCAGTCTTTTATTACTTTTTACATCTACAATGTATAATTTATTAGGATTACTCAGTCTAACATGAATTTTTATACCTGCAAGGAATCTGTCTGCAATTCTGGAATATGTTTTCAATATCTTGTTATTAATTTTCAGATATCATAAAATTCAAAAATTTAACTGTTGCTAATGAACAATGCTAACATAAACTGTTCTCTGCAGGAAGAACCAGTATTTTAATGTTACTTCAAGCAAGTAAATTAGGAATCTTATATTGTATCCAAAATCAGTTATTATATTTTGTTCCATTTGCACTGAAGGAGACTGGTTTGGTCTGAAAATTTATGTTTCTTGTGTGGAAAAGCCTGCACACAGAGTATATCGGACAGGATTGATTGCATGTCGCTAATGTGCAGGCTTTTTGATAATTCATCAACTTAATGCATGATCAACTTTTTCCTTACAAACTCATTAATTTTGTTAATGATCTTTCCATTTCCTACAATTAATTCAACATTTTTTCTTTCATAAAGATTGCAAAAACCAATTAACGACATGTTTATAAAATATCTTGACAGTTTGTTTTAACTTTGGTATTAAGATTAACTTTGGTATTAAGATTATTTCCATTCCTCTAATTATCTTATCAAGGTTTTTAATAATTAAGAGTAATGGAAATACTCTTAACACCAAAGTTAAAACAAACTGTCAAGATATTTCATAAACATGGCGTTAATTGGTAATCAATTATAAAATAAAATGAGCTTCACTAAAAAATTTTTTTTTTTCTTAGTGTCTTCTTTTGAATCCCTCAAAAATGGTGGTTAGTTACAAAATATACTCAGCCCCCATTACATAACACATACCCGTGTGACTTTGAGACATTGACCACTTTGGTAATATTTGCCAGACAATACAATAACATTGATATAATTTAGTCTGCAGTCATTGAGACAACAGAAAGCAATCTACAGTGCTTCTGAAAAATAATCTCTTAGCTATGCTACCAGCTCTACAGTCAAAATGTTCTGAATACATGTGTAATAAGATGATCTCCAATTAATAAATATTAAAAGACTATATCCTCGTTTGATACTTCTCTTGCCCAGAATTATGTACATGAGACAAAAGCCAAGTAAATGTGCATTTTCCTCACCGATGAGGTAAATAAATGAAAGTGTTAACAAAAAAACCACCACATTTCTGACACACAATAATAATGAAATGTCAACTAGAAACAATCATTGCTTTGGTATTCAAATGTAAACAATTAAAATAATTAAAAACGAATACAACCTTCACAAAAAGTGAATATTCCAGAACAGCATAGGGTCACTTGAATACAGTTAACTAGAATACAAAATACTACAGCTTAATATCTTAGCTGTACACAAGATTATCGACGATCAACAGAAAGGAGGTAAAAAAAATGAATGTAAAACTGTCCAACATCAACACATCTGAAGTTATCTGTACACAAATCTATCCACTGCCAATATTCTAACTAAACACAGACAGCTGCATAGTCAATTTTTACAGATTTACTTATTATTTATAATAACATTACATGACATTCCATGCCCGAATCTTTAAAAAAATATCCATAATTTTCCAGGACCCGGTCTTGGTGTTTAACCTCTACATTCACAGCCATTTGAGGACCCATACGAACCCAGTTATTTATTTAAAGGGACATCCTATTTTCACATATAGATAGCTAAGAGGTTACATGTATCTAAAGTTGACATGTTAATTATTCAACATGTGTATAGCTGATCTGTCTACATGAACTTCTGTTGACTTAGTCTACTTTGACTATTCACTAGTCTAATTAGCATATGGGTAGATTATGTCTATGCTTTTAGTCCTGGTTGACAGCTGGACAGTTTTACAAATCAGCTGTTGGCAAATGTCTACTATTAGATAAACACAATTCTGAATTGTGATTAAACACAAAACTACGTGCCTATACAGACACACACCAAATCAAATCTCCTGCATTCAGACAGGAAATGCAAGCAGTAGAAAAAAAAACATCTCTTGATATAAAATCGAGATCGGATGAAACTGCGATATAGTACATCTATCCAGCGATAGTTACTAAAAACATGTACAAACATGAATAAACTTCTAGTTGATACAAATATGTCAACAGTAAAGTATAAAAGTAAATGTTTTGGTACATTCAGTAATCAATTATATAGATTTCCTTGTGCTGTGTAATTTAATTTACTGACATTTGATTAAGTTTTCCACTTGTTTACTGAATGTACAATTCAATGTGAACATACAGAGGTTATGTAGTGCTATATTAGTAGGCTGCTGGACAGGTTAACAAATACAAAGAAATGTGGAGCCAGGAAAATGGGCACAAGAGACAAACAATTGTTTTATATATCACAAGCAGGTATAAATCATCTTAAAACGAGTTATAAAAATTCACAACCAGATTTCTTTTAGATAAGGCAAGACATTTTGCAGAAAAATATGAATGCAGCGAGATTTGATTTGAACACAATTCTTTTATAAGCAAGCAGCAAACACTATGCTTGCAACAAATGACCACCACAGCACCTCAAAATGAATGAACATAATTGAGATTGTCATCCAGTTTTTAACAAAAAAGAAAAAAAGGAAGGAAGAAAAACAAAACATTTTTACCTTTTTAAAAGGATTCATTGAAAAGAAAAGGCCACATGTTAAGCTCATGAAAATCATTGCTATCAAACACAGTACTGATAAAATTTAGAACCAAAAATGAAAATAATAAAAAATAAAAAGTATATATCACCGATTACACAACCATTGACAAACCTGATTAAAAAGACAACATAAAAATATTCTTTAAAAACCAAATCTAAACGATCACTGTATAAAAAACTTTAAACCCTAACATGCTGTACGGAGACACACACTTGTCTAACATATGGTCTAACAGACAACGTACAAACTGGATGTCAAATCTGAATTCAATCTGTTCATAACAATGAACAAGTGTACCAACACAACGCTATCCCGTGTGTGCGCGGACAAAGAGATCTGCACAACGGTACCCCAAACGAGGACAAATGAACATCTGGAGACATGAGCTGATCGAAGCGCTGACCAAGTGACATACAACAGCAAACATGTCAGACCGACAGGAATATATCACTTTGATAGGAGACATGTAGGACAGCACGGGAACATGGGAAAGACGTCACATCACGCCACGCCAGTGGATCTACATAGAAAAGAAGCAAAAAGATCTAAATTAAAAACATAGCTTAAAGCAGTATTAATCAATATTGTCCAGCCTTTGTGAAACATGGGTTGGTTTTATACAAGGATGGGTTGAAACATAGTGAAATAATCGTATTACTGACATTGCAAACATATTCAATATCAATACTTCTGTCACAATACACATTTTTTTATTTTTTTTTATTTGATTAACTCTTTAACACAAATGTTGTAATTAATATGTAGTATGTCTACATTAGATTTGGAATTTATTTATGTTGAGTTAGTAATGACTACTAAAGTATTAAAGACAAAATCAAATGAAGTTAAACTAATCTGTTGTTAATGTTTCAATGAAATTTATTTAGTTAAAAAGTTACATGGGAGTCTTGTTATGTTGAGTTGTACAACGGCTTTTAAATCTAGCCAGTAGCAGGCAAGATCTCCGGTTACTGGGGCCTCCAACTTTTCACTGAACAGCCAAAAATATTAATATGCATGTTTTTGTGACAGTATTTACATGATGGTGCATGCTACCTAATCCCCCTCTACTCAAAAACAATTTGGAAGTCCCGAGTTACGGTCAATTAAAATATGTGCCCTATTTTAAATATTCTCAATTCCAGTCCAAACATCATCAAGAAGGAGGTGACAATGTTATACAGACATATTTAAATCTCAAACCATTTAAACAAAGCAGAAAATAAAGCAAGAAATCTACTCCTAGACAGTATGGTTTAACACTGATAAGTAGGATAGCTGCCAAATAATATCTTAGGAAATGGTATTAAACTTTCATTTTAAGTGTCCTGAACATATGTTTGTCATTATTTCAAATATTTCCCTGCTCTGTGTGTGTGGCTGTTCAATAAAAAGCAAAGGGAAAAAGCATTCTGAAGTTTGTAGGAAGATGGCTGTACAAGTATTTTATTTTCATTAATAAAAGTCGGCAAAACTGACTTAGTTAAATTTTGTAAGCTGATGATTGAACAATTTCAAGCTCTAACACAAAACATGGTGAAATTTGTACAATAAATTGCTTATGCTACAAAGGGAAAAGACGACAGTATTATTTACAAAATGAACTTCAGTGGTGTGTACAATACAACTGTTTCAATACTCTAGATGACAGAAGTCTACTGCTATCAAATAAGCTAGAAGATGACAGGGAATGAAGTTCTGTCTACTGCTATTAAAACATCAATACATGCGAATCATGCTGGTTTTTCACAACTCAGATGACAAAACTGTGCAAAAAGTAAAGTGTTTTATTTAATGACGCTACTAGACCATATTGATTTTGATTTTATCATCAGATATTAGACATTCTGACACATTTCTTCAGTGGAAACTCGCTGCCGCCAATTTAAGCAGCATGTGTTCTTTAATATACACTTTCCCACAGACAGGACAGCACATATTATGGCCTTTGATGAAGCAGTTGTGGATCACTGGTTGAAATTCAAAATAGCCTAAACTTGTGTAGTCAGA
The DNA here is from genome assembly GCA_033042655.1 of Cyathermia naticoides. Taxonomy (NCBI): domain Eukaryota; kingdom Metazoa; phylum Mollusca; class Gastropoda; order Neomphalida; family Neomphalidae; genus Cyathermia; species Cyathermia naticoides. Next base: position 1,038 of record JAUTWP010172785.1, on the reverse strand, counting down.
CATGCCTAAACATGCCTAGCTGAACCATGTATTGAAAACTTAAATGTGCATCCATATACAACCAACCCAAGTGTCATCTCGTGTAGAATAAGAGTTTATCAATATTAATTTTATGTGATAATATCAGTAATATCATGGTGATGTGAGATGTACTGAAATCAGTCATCCACATTTATAAGGAATTGTATTATTTCAGGCAACAATACATCATAACTATTTAACAACCCCCAGAAACTCTTCATATTATTACATAAAATGGGACAATGCTAACGGTTTAGACTTTAATAGCATTCAAATAAGTTTGCTTTAGATTAGACAGTACACGCACACATCCGGTGGTCCACATAGTAAAGATAGATGGATTATCATTATCTTGGCACTGGATTAAAGTGAACATATTCTGTGCATCATACATTGCTGTAACTATAAACTGTTTCACAAAGGCTCAACAATATTGCAGCACAAGAGAAAGGAGGGGATACATGCACACACAGACATACAGACAAACACAAAGTGAATGTTATTAAAACAATGACATGTATTTAATGACAAAATATTCATATAATTATGTATGTATGTATTAACAAACATTGCTTTTTTCACATGCATAGGTTCTATCACAAATATATAGTGCTTCCTTCAATTCTTTCAAATAACAAAAGTAATAACTGGGATTTCTCTTTTGGAGGTGTGCAATTTTTCATTTGCCTGCATTGGTCAGTATTAAGATAACAATAAAATAAATGTTTGTATATTGGTTGTTGGGTTGTTTTGTTTAGGGGGTGGGGGGACAAAAGTAATGTTAATAAAAAATTATATAAAAAAATAATATATTAATTTGCGTGTCCGTGTTATTTGAAACAAGTTCAAATTTATAAATGTGCAATAAGCAAAAAATTAAAACACAACACTGTTTAAAGTTTAAGCTGTGTAGTTTGTAAGCGCATATTTTTTCAGAAAAGTGATATTCTCTCTTTTACCCCAATGTCAGCTGAATTAAAATCATCCAAAAACACTAATTGAAATAAAGGTATATGA
>JAUTWP010172774.1:0-10067 GCA_033042655.1 Cyathermia naticoides | reverse complement strand
TTCCGATGGGTTCCCATGATCTCGGGGCACGGAACCCAAAAAGTGTTTCCCATGAAATTTGAAATCCTATGGCTTGCAGAAACGCACACACCACAGCCTTTATTAAACAGGTAGTGGGACCCTGGTCAATGTAAATAGTTAAAACTAGCAATTGAGCCTTGTGGAGCACTCCCTTATGTAGAGCATCATTCCCTGGATTAAAAATCTGTTGCACCTACACATTGAGCCTGGGTTGGAGTCAGAAAGTGAAATCTACGAGTGGGATTCGAACACCACAGAGGCCGGTAGTTATATCAAGCAGTACATTGATTTATATACGGTGAGCGTAGTGACATATGCTACCTAACTTGACACACAAAGTTAATAATAGTTAATACATTATTTTTGCCTTTGTCGTATTTTCCTCTGAACAATTACAAAATGATTGAAACATAATATAATAGTTTATTAAATGAACGTTGCCTTCTGCAAACAGTTTTGTGTCCATTGAAGACACATGCGGGTGCCCAAAAAATTACGACTTATTAGTGAATTTTAAGATTTAAAAAATTAAAATTGTTCTAACACATGATGAAACACCTAACAATTGTCCAAAATCGTCCTTCAAAATTTTATCTTTTTTTACTTAGATGCTAGGAAATAGCGTTTTTTACCCTTTATATATTAAAATTTTCAGGTGAAGCATGCCACCAAACCCCCCTAGTTACTCAGGTGCTTCGTGCCCTCGGTCAAAGCACTTTGTGTCTGGCAATTTCAGACACACACCTTTCATTACAGCTCTAGATCTGCCACTGTGTACACATAGTTTAAATTTAAAATAAATAATCACTTGCTAGTATGTTATACCTGCTTTATTGATTTATTCACTTAAATAAGCAAATTTCTGGTCAGGCAAGTGAAAAACTATTTCAGGCAAGTAAAAATGCCAATGACACTTGCCCTTGGGCAAGTAAGTTTACAAATAATTTTTCAACCCCTGTAAAGATAATATTTTTATTAGGAATTATGTTGATAATGGCTTTTTTCCAGTTTGAATAATTTTATGTATGAATCATCCGAGCAGGTAATATTTTAATTATGAATAATAATGTCAAAATAATTTCATGTATTATTCAAATTAAGAAAATATTTGTCTGATAAATAATATTGGTAATGTTTATTTTCCAGTTTGAATCACTGCTGGGTAATGAGGACAAGGCGAGACAGATTCTGAGACAACACATGATAATTGGACAGCTCTCCCTGGAGAAGCTACAGAACCACACCCTGTTCTACACACTGCAGGGGGTCACTGCCGAGCTCGTCTTTAAAGTGGTCAGTATTCTTATTTTGGATGAGCGGGATGTAGCTCAGTCGATAGCATGCGTGCATATGAAGCGGTCAGTCGTAGGATTGATGCTTCTCAGTGGACCCATTTGTAATGGCTATTTTCCATTTCAACCAGTATTCTACAACTGGTTCATCAAAGGTTGTGGTATGTGCTGTCCTGTCTGTAGGAAAGTGCATATAAAAGATCCATTGCTGCTTATTGAAAAGAGTAGCCTATGTGGTGGTAGCAGGTTACCTCTGAAAGAAATTGTCAAAATGACCAAATGTGAATGACGTCCAATAGTCGCTGATATGATAAAATCAACGTGGTCCAGTGGCACCGTAGAACAAAACAAACTTAACTTCTTTTTTTGTGTGTTATTTTGCCACTAAAATAAACCACAAAAATATAATACCCTGGAACTGATCCTAAATAGAGGACTAGCACCAGTGAGACAGCATTGTAACCTGTTTACCATTAATTTTACTATTTTGCAATGATGATACAAATCAAGAGACAAACGTCTGGTTGGAGACAGGGGCTGAGATGTGGAGATGGACAGCGAAAGTTGAAATAGCTGCCAGAATGGGAATGAGATATCCATTAAATCTATCCAGACTGAGTAATGTTTGGTAAAAGTTTGCACAGACTGAGTCTATTTTGATTAAAGATTAGTTGGATCTAAAGTAAAGTTTGTTTTGTTTAACGAAGTCACTGGAATACATTGATTTTTATCATATCATCGGTTATTGGACATCATTCATATGGTCATTTTGACACATTTCTTTTAGAGGAAACCTGCTGCCACCACATAGGCTACTCTTTTCAATAAACAGCAAAGAATTTTTATATGCACTTTCCCACATACAGGACAGCACATACCACAGCCTTCGATGAAACAGTTGTGGAACACTGGTTAGAATGTAAAATAGCCCAAATTGTAGGTGGGCCCACTGAGAAAGATCGATCCGATGACCGACTGCTTCAAAGGCGGGTATGCTACCGACCATGATCCCGCCCCATGACTATTATGTGTGAAATGTATGGTATTGGTGACATGCTCTCGGAATAAAACGTTGGACTACTGGTTTTAATTAGCTACAAGTACAAGTGCATGTTTTTTATATGCATCTCCTCATAGACACGAGACCACATGTTGCAGATTTTCACACCAGTCATAAATTCCTATCTGGAACAGAAAATAGCTCATGGGTCTACTGAAAAAAAAGAAGTAAATTTTGTTTTATTTAACGATGTTGCTAGAACACATAGATTGCTTTTTAATCATTGGGTATTAGACATTTCTGACACATTTTAGAGGAAATTTGCTGCTGCCACATAGGATATTCTTTCTGATAAGGATAGGATAAATTATTTAGTATCCCCATTCAGTGCCAGGCTGTTATAGCAGACGGTTTCTGATAAGCAGCAAGGGGTCTTTTATATGCACCTCCCCACAGACATGACAGCACATACCACAGCCTTTGATGAACCCATTGTGGACCGCTGGTTGGAACAGAAAATAGCCCAAATGTCAACCATTAAAGCAGAAACATAACTTGAACAATGATTTGAGATGTCTAAGGCATATCGGAGTGGGATCAATCTTTCTCAGTAGACCCATTTGCAGTTTGGGCTATTTTCTTTTACAACCAGTGCTCCGCAATTGGTTTATCAAAGGCTGTGGTATGTGATCTCCTGTCTATGGGAAAGTGCATATAAAAGATCCCTTGCTGTTTATAAAAAAGAGTAGCCTATGTGTCAGCAGTGGGTTTCCTCTATCAGAAATGTGTCAAAATTACCAAATGAATGACGTCCAATAGCCGCTCATGAGTTAAAAATCAGTTCTCCAGTGGCGTCACTAAATAAAACAACAATTCCTTTTTTCTGAGCCACATTGTTTAGTTATTTAGGAGCCCCTAGCTGTCTCAATGTGTTGTTGGTGATATAACAGTAAATCAGAGAGTCAATCAAACACCAAGAACTCAAGTAAAAAAGTATCTGTTGATCTCATTGTACCTTGCATGTGGAAAACAATTTTCTCTCCTTTTTTTCTTTTTGCTTAGTCAGCATCTATTCCTCCCTATCGGTTTTTCTTATCGCATGCCATCAGATGCTAATGTGATAGAAATCACGGAAACGGAGGAAAATGAAATCTATAAAAGTAAGTTTTAACTTGACAGATCATTTTGCAAGATTGCACATTTGATTTGCGGTACCCTTGAGATGTTAAGAAAAAACACTTGAAGTGAATTGCATGAGTTTACCAAATTGCAGATGATAGCCCTGGTACTCCTGGCTCAAGTGCCTGGGATGTGAAAAGCAAGCTCTTCATGCACAATTTGGTGGTTTCTTTTCATGGTTCTAGATGATGATATCTGCAGGGGAGGTTCTCCAATGGAAATGATCTCCTGTATGTTGAAACAGGTTTCAGATGTCTCGGCTCTTGTAACTCAAAACACTGATTGTTCAGGCACTTATATTATTTCTTTTATGTCAAATATGTTCAAATGTAATGCCAGTATTATCAGTTCTTTTCTTTTTTCTGATAAGAAAGTGGTATCATTTTGCAGTTGTGCATGTTTATCTTCATGTTTGGCTTATAACTGGGATAAGCAACTCCATCAATCACTGGGACAATAACTAAAAAAAGTTAGTTTTATTTAACGCCACTGGAGCACATTGATTTTTATCTTATAAGTAATTTTGACACATTCCTTCAGGGAAACCTGCTGCCACCACATATGCCACTCTTTCCAATAAGGAGCAAGGGGTATTTTATATTCACTTTTCCACAGACAAGACAGCACATGCCATGGCCTTTGATGAACCAGTTGTGGACCACTGGTTTGAATGGAAAATATCAAATTGCAGCTGGGTTCACTGAGAAGGATCGATCCAATGACAGGCTTCACAGGTGGACATGCTACTGAGTTACATCCCGCTACGTGACAATAAATGTCTGCTTGCTCACATTCAGTACTAAAACGTGAAACAATTTTGCTTAAACCAATTTTAAGATATTGAGACTATTTCTTTAAAAATTACATGAAAAGTGGGTGATATAATCAAAATTTGGTTAGCCAAATACAATGTGGGGTGTGATTTTTTGTGCTATTTTAAGATATTGGAACTATTTCTTTGAAAATTTAAATGTTTTTAATCAAGTATTAAATTTTGCAGCTAGTTTGTATCTAAAATGGAATTATTGGCTAATTTGGCTATGACAAGGTGAGAGCTGATTAAACACTTTTCTTGTGCCATATACATGTACAGTAGAACTCGCATATAACGTACTAATTGGGACCGGCTATTTTTGTTCATTATATGCGAAGTCTGTTATATGTAGGCCTATATCGTACTTTGTGTGTTATACGTGTACCAGGACTTCCAGATTCAGTACGTTATAGGCGAGTATCTGGTTTATGAAAGGCTGTTATATGTGAGGTCTACTGTATAACTTCATCTTTCTGTCTTTGTGTAGACATAAAATTACAAAACTCAATAACTGAGTTTATGTACATTAAACTATCTGTAATGAATGAAAAATTAACAAGTTCAGAAATCAAAGCAAACTGTGATATTTTGGCAGACATCTGCAGCATTCAAAAGACTGTCTAAACTGGACACTTATGGGGCCATAGAAAATGTTTGGTTTTCAGAAGTGTCCAGTTATTAGGGGTTAGATTTATACTAAATGGATATTGGGACCATATTGTTTGTCCTGTTTTAGTGGATTCCAGTTTAGAGAGTGTCCAGTTTAGAGAAGTTTCACTGTACTATATTCCAAATGACTAGCACACTTTAGTAATCAGTGCAGGACTGTGTTGAGTTTATAAACTGTTTGTAATGCACAGCCAGGAAAAGGTCTATTTGTAAAAGCAGTTTTATTTCTTGTACGGAAGTGGTTGCAGATGGTTTATGTTGTGGCCTGTAAGGTGAAAACAGGCTCAGATGTGAGTCTAGATTCAGTTATTGGCCTCTAAATGGAGCAAAGCCATTTGATCTTATGGGCTTCTTTTAGTCTCGCCTTGTTGAAAAAACATAATGTAGAAGGCTAGACATACTCTTCAGCTTTACTTTTACAAAGATGACCACCATTAAATTTTGTATACAGTATTGTTGTTTAAAACAATCAAGTGTTACATTAAACAAATGTGTTGTAATTACAAAACTGGATATTTCAATACATTTAAAAAATATTTATTTATATAATGAGTAACTCATTTAATTATATACACTTTTCGTTGCGATGGGTGGTCGGTCTAAAAATGTGTACTCTGTATGAATTGCAAAATCTGGATAATTGTAAACAGCACTTGAAGATTTATTTTCAATTGAAGTTACTTTACGACCAACTGTTCAAAATAAAAAAAATTAATTAGTTATTCTTGGAGGTTTTTTCTATTATGCATGAATAGTTTTAATGTTAGTTGTTCAGCAATTTTTGCAAGTAGGTGAAATTACAACAAAAAAAATCATGGAAAGTAAGAAATTTAATACTTTGGAATTTTTGTTTTATGGTCTTTTCAAATGTTTTAATGTTAGTTGTTCACCAATTTTTACAAGTAGGTCAAAACACAGAAAACTAAATCAAGGAAAGTAAGAAATTTAATACAAAGGAATTTTTGTTTTATGATCTTTTCAAACATGGATGACAAACTTCCTGTAACTGAACACTACTTTCTACTTGACTTATTTTTATAGAAGTAAGGCAGCATGAAATGTACTGTAATAATGTAGTAGTTTGTTTCTTTTTATAATCAGAGCGGGATGTAGCTCAGTCGGTAGCATGTCAGTCGGCCGGCATATAGATCCTTCTGAGTTGACCCATCTGCAGTTTGGGCTATTTTCCATTCCAACCAGTGCTACACAACTGGTTCATCAAAGGCCATGGCATGTGCTATCATGTTTGTGTAAAGGTGCATGTGAAAAATGTGTCAAAATTACCATATGAATGATGTCCAATAGCCGATGATAAGATAAAATCAATGTGCTCTAGTGGCATCATTAAATAAAACAATTTTTTTTTTAAATCAAGAGCAGAATATTGCTAAGTGAATTAGAATTAAAAAAGGTTTACCTGACCACTACTTAATATTGTTCAGTATGCTCGTGAATACAGACAGTTATTTTTATTTTTATTATTTTTTGCTTCACTAGAGTCAGTGACTTTTAAGATACAGTTCTGAAGAGATAAGCAAGCGGTAATGTAAACATTATGTAATGTTCTAGATTGGATGGTGTTTATACAATTACTGTTCCCAGCTAGCAGACATATGTCAGCCTGACATTTGCCCGCCATCACACATTACATTGAGCAGATATTAGCACAAACATGTTTAGTCCAACCCAGCTGACTTATCAGTGTTAACAGACTGACTTCTCAAAATGACTCAAAATGTTTCTAACAGTGGGCCAACTTCAAAATATACTGACAGCCATAGAAAACGCAACACCAACTCAAGTGTCATTCATGCATTTTGGAGATTTTCTAAAATTCTGTTACTAAACAATAACATGCTTCAGCACATGCACAAAGTATGGTTTGATGTGACCTTCCATCCAGTTGTATTCATTCCACTCTATAGTGCTGCATTTTCTATGGCTGTTAGTATATAACGATGACCATGCAGCCATTTGCCAATGTTTGTATTCAAAATATAAAACTGAAAAAGAAATACTGAGGAGGCCTGGGGATTTTAAGTGTTAGATAATTGTTGAAATGCTTCTAATGTGCTTTTCTTGGAAATATTCTCTTGGGTATTGAAAACCGAAAAGTCTAAAAATAATAAAAGCTCACATTTGATCTAAACTAAATATTTTCTTAACCGTTGCCATGAAAACATCATTATTTAGTTCTGCCATACAAAATGTTTGGACAGAAATACAACAGACAGTTAAAGTGATATATCAAACACTCAGAAACGACAATGTCATCTGCCAGAAAAGTTTTGTCTATCGGTAGTCTTCAACTGGTGACACCCAATCTAAAATAAACACGCCTCTCAAGACGGAACAAGTCAATGAATTTATTCATCCCTGTGTGCGTGATGAGTAGCGGATAAGAGCTATATGCTTCTTGGAGGGTTGGGAAAATAAAGCAAAACCACGGAACATATCTTAAACATCTCGCATGGCAATAGTAGACCCTTAGTCTGTCTCCGCAGAACAAGAGCTGCCTTATTAACCCGATCTGCAGGCCGGTATTTTAGACCGACTCCACCCAGACAAACAATATCTTTACACCCAGTAGTGGCATTCACCCCAGACGGCTTCTATTGGGGATCATCGGATAGAAGTGGAGGCACGAAGCGTAATTGTAAAAACAGGTAAATCATGACAGGCAATCTTGTAAGATGAACTTGGACCACATAATCTGCCTACTTCAAACCTACTCAAGTGATAACCATTTACCGGTGATCTGCTCTGATCTGACCCCCAACTGCTAGAAATAAAGATCTTTTGATACCAGTGTTTACCTAAAGAGTTCGAACTTGAAATTCATTCCTCTGGCAGCACTTAGTCGTTTAAACTTTAATGATATTTTTAATCCACTTATGGTGATTAAGTGCTTTGGATAATTGTTACTTAATATAATTTTTTAAACTTATTGTCTACCATTATGAACCAAATAATTTGTGTTTGGATTAAGGGTGGGTTTATATTTATTTTTAAATCATGTTTGAATTTTTTTAAATATGGATTTAATATTATCTTGCTAAAAATAACTAAAAACCTGGGGCAAAAAAGGTGTCCAATAGAACTGATTTGTAGGTATTGATTTGTAATGCAAGAGTCAAGATAAGATATCAACTATGAGATATATCATGATTTTTTATATCAGTACACAAAAATGTATCTGACATAATGCCAAGTAAAAAAATAATTAGATTAATGCTTGTATACTTTTTTTTAAAGTGTGTCACTCGATGTATATGTATATATTTGAAACAATAATAATAATTAGTTTACTGGTAATATTATTTTCATTTTTTTAAATGTGTCATTAGGTTTTTTTTCTTACACATGTTGTCTATGCATGACATTCACAAAATAATGCTATCTACACAACAATATTAAATAAATCATTATGGATTTTACATGGCTTGACTGTTTAACCCCAGTGTGTTGTAGAACTAACAATGTCTGACATTTTCTTTGTTTTGTTTGACAGACGAATGAAGACCTATGAATAGTTTAGTTAGGTGATTAGGCACTGATGATTTTTCAATTGTATATTCAATTCTTCATTTAGATTACAATGTCGGAGATTTTATCGAAGCTTCAGTTTGATTCTTTATTACTGAAATGTTGAATGGGAATCTATGTTTAATGATATCTCTGAATGCTGTAAATCACAGGAAGTTAACTAGATGTTGTACGTCTGGCAATTGTCACACATGGTATGAAGGAAACAGTTATATTTATTTTAGTGCTTACATCCAATTAAGGTTAGAGCACACTGTCACAGGCACACAGCTCAGCTTCCTGATGTAGCTCAGTCGGTAGTATGCCCGCCTTTGAAGCTATCCATTGTTGGATCAATCCCTTTCAGTGGACCAATCTGCATTGTGGGCTATTTTTCATTCTAACCAGTGCTCCACAACTGGTTCATCAAAGGCTGTGGTATATGGTGTCCTGTCTGTGGGAAAGTGCATATAAAAGATCCCTTGCTGCTTATCGAAAACAGTAGCCTATGTGGCGACAGCATGTTTTCTCTAAAAGAAATGTGTCAAAATGACCATATGAATGACATTAGATGATTTACAATACAATGAAGAGAAAGTGAATCTCGGTCGGACTAGCAGAAGTAAAGTCTGATAAATGGGATTGATCGTGTGACATTTTACACGTCAGGCAGACAATTTACTACTGAGATAAATCCACCCACACAGTGAAAATCAGTCTGGATCAGATTCTGAAATGAACCAATCTCACAGATTATCATAGTGAAAGAGTACAAATTTAATATTGTTGGCAAGTGATCCAAATAAATAAATTGCTTTAGTATTACCTGGTAAATTAAACTAGAAAATTCATAATCAAATCAAATCAAAATTGTTTAACGTCTATGTTCAGTCCCAGGCTGTTATAGCAGACGCCTATCACAGGCGAAGTTTATGATTTTAAGTCATCCACTGTGTCTGGGACAGGAACAAAAGGGGAAGGGAGCAGAGGGGGAGCATGGTTACACTAATGGAAACAAGTGAGTTTCCACTAGCCCAGTCTTGCGACTGGAGAAATTCATAATGTTGGCACAGTCTACCTTTATTCACAAGAGATCCAAGGAAATTGTTTTTTTTATTAAAATAAAAATAAAAAATTCAGAATGTTGGCGCAGTTTACCTTTATTTAGAAGTGATCCAATTTTGTTTATTGCTTTTGTATTAAATTAAAATAGAAAATTCATAAAGTTTAGTTTGATATGAAAATTTCTTAAAGGATGATAATTTGGTTGATATTCTGTTCCAACCAGTAGTCCACAACTGATTCATCAAAGACTGTGGTATGCTGCTTATCAGAAAGAGTAGCCTATGTGGTGGTAGAGGGTTTTCTCTTAAGAAATCTATTAAAGTGACAATACGTATGATGTCAAATAGCCAATGAACAGCTAAAAATCAATGTGCTATAGTGACATCATTAAATAAAACAAACTTTAAAAGCTGATAACCAATATTAAAATTATGTAAAAGACATGACAACTGATATTAAAGTGGCAGTGTCTGGGGTTTTTAAAAATATTTAACCATTTAGA
>JAUTWP010172763.1:0-10067 GCA_033042655.1 Cyathermia naticoides | reverse complement strand
ATATAAAAGATCCCTTGCTGCTTATCAAAAAAGAGTAGCCGCATTAGTGTGGCAGCAGCGGGTTTCCTTCTAAAAATTTGTGTCAAAATGACCATATGAATGACGTCCAACAACCGATGATAAGATAAAAATGTGTTCTAGTGGCGTCGTTAAACAAAACAAACTTTACTTTTTTGATTGTCTCAAATAAATAGACAATATTCAGTAACTTGGACCCCTGTCCCAAACAGTGGACTGCTTGAACCATAAACTTGGCCCGGGTGAGGTGTTTGCTATAACACCCTGGGTCTGAATGTAGACTTTTATAAAATAGGTTTGACTTGACGAGTAACTTGTAACAGCATCTTTAAACACTACCATAGTTTGAATTTCTTGTTTGTTTTTCAGGAACAAAATAAACCAGGCAACCTTTCTGGCGATTATGGCGATTTGTTTCCTGCTATTTTCAACATAATTCTGTGGATGATGATTCTGTTGGCTGTGGCTGTGTATGCTATTGTGTATGGCATTTGGTTTATGGATCCTGGGCGAGAAAGTATCATTTACCGCATGACCAGCCCAAGACTAAAGAAGGATTAGACACTTATTATAATATTTAGAATTTAACTTAATTTGTTGCTGGAAAACATTTGTATGAATATAAACAAAAAGGTTCATTTGTTTTTAATATATTTCATCCCAATTTTTTTTCAGTTTTGAATTATTTAGAATGAATGTCCACCAACTATCATGATATGACTAAAATGATGAGAATTGCCAAAGCGATCAATCAGAAACTGCTGTTAAAAATGCATGTGAATTTATAAATACAGTACTGTCTAAACCAGATCCAGTTGGGACCAATGAAATAAGCTTGTTTAGACTTGAATGCTGGTTTAGACACATTTTATCTAGTGTTAAGTAGCTGGATGGGATTTTGAAATATTGCTGGTTTACACAGAAATCCAGATTAGACAAATGCTGGTTTAGACTCCACATACATACAGTGGACTCTGTCTAATCCAGATTTCTATATAAATCGGCAAGATTTCAAAATAACTTCCAGCTACTTAACTCTGGATGGAATCTTTCTGTACTGGTACTCTGCATAAACCAGCATATTTCATTGTTCCCAAGTGAATCTGAATTAGGAGCACTGTGTAGCTATTATATTAGGTGTGCTATCATGGCATAATATTGGACATGAATCTTTAAGGGAAATGTTTTTCTCTATATAAAAATCAAATTCACAAAAGAATCTTATGGGTCGTTTTCCCATATAGGGTGAATCATGTTGTATCTTGATTTGATTATCAAATAAACATCTTGGTATATTCAATTAGCAATCAGGGCTGCGTTCAGCCTCCAATACAATTCGTACACTACAATACAATACTTTTCATACATGTTGTGGCCCCGTAGCAGTACACTTTGCACGAGCACACAATCCAACATGGCGGACACATAGTAACATTAGTGTTGGCTCTTTTCAAACTGTTCAATATTAGCGATAGTGAAGATTCCAATGAGGAACTAACAAAGGCGGAAGTTAACTTGATGTTTTCTGTCGTGCAAGAAAAATGAATGCTGCAGCAACCTGCTTTACGTCATATTTTATGAATGACATAATTCTTTTAACTTTTGAACATTCACTACACTACAATACTTTTCCTACAAACAATACACTTTCCACTTCCATATTGAAATGTATTAATATGTATTGCTACATATGCTGTGTTGAACGGCTCTGTAGCAATACACATGAATACATATTCATTGATTCATATGTTGTATTGGAGGCTAAACGCAGCCCAGATAAATATATGATTATTGCATTGTTTACTGTATAAGCATTCCTGCAACTGTTGATCATTTGTAGGTTTAGAAAATCTTGTGGTTGTTGGTAATCTATTTTACACTACACTATTTATCATTTAGCACTACCTTAGATTCTAGTTCTATTGTGATAAAAGTAGTTTCTTTTATTTAATGATGTCTTTAGAGCTCATTGATTTTTTTTTAATTATCGGCTGTTGGACATCAAACATTGGCAATCTGACAGTTTCAGGGGAAACCTGCTATAAATTTCCATTAGTAGCCAATTATCTTTTGTATGCATCATCTATTTGACATCAAGCATATAGTCATTCTCAGTTTTATCTACTGATAAAGGCATAATTATGGTAGCTCATCAGTCTAATTTTTTTTTTTTACTGTGAACATTTAGAAAGGATTATGTAGATTTTAAAAACATTTTGTATTAATAATTGACATTAAATTAAGATGAGTTTGTAGTAACTGTAGATAGATAGATGTATATATTGTATTAAGTGTTTGTATTGTGTGTATAGAGAATGTGTTTATTGTATGTATCATTCACCTTGAAAATAATGTATATTTGTTGAGCCAGTTTTAGGGGATTGAGGGGGTCAGTTCTTTTCATTGAAAATTATTCACAATTAGCCATTTAATCAATTTTAGTAGCCAAACATAATGATCCGAATTTAGGAAGCATGTTTTTGTTAAATGCGCATGTTTAAGCACTGTAAATGTATGTAGTTACATGCATGTAAGAGAAAAACACGCTTCATAAATTCGTCCCTAAATGTTTTACTAAATCTGCATATAAACCAAACTTAAAGTGTTTGCAGTTGTATTTGTATCTACTGCTCTAAATAATGTGCTATCAACAATAACTGTTGTCAACTTTGGTATGTGACCGCAAGTTTCCTATTAAAAAAAAATAGATTAAATAACCATATTCGGTCTTACTTTGTTAGACAAAGTTACTAAGTTACACTTGTCAAATAACAATATGCAGGCTACCTTTTTCATAAAATTGAGGTAAAATTATCGCTAAAGTTAAAAATTAGAAAACGTTTCTAATAAATGTTTGGAATTTGGTGTCAAATGAAAGAATATTTGAAGGGGAATGGGGCCTGTGACTGGACCCAAATTGCTTGATAGATTAATCCCTGGTATGTGTAGATTAGGTCTGCGTATTATGTACATTCCAATTGAAAAGTGTTTATTATTAAAGTACGATATATTAATATTGCGAATATAATTCTCAAATGGATGATATAGGAACTAACTTCATTTCATGATTTAACATATTATAACAGCTCTAATCCATAGTTCATCATGTTTCATTTGTGTAATTATTTGTATAGAACATATAAATTAGACATTAACCCAGTATCAACACGTAAATATTGTTTTAACCAATTTGTTTATTCATATCACTGTTCAGTGTATTGTAATGTAAACTTCAGTAAGCTCTGTGCATTCATCAGTACAATATTGATTCGATGGTATCATGCATGGCTTACACAAGCACAGTGCTATCCTCTGTATTAGATTGATTCTACCATTTACATCAGTTTTTCAGTCCCACTTAAATTTGTTTTTCATTGTGAACTATTCTTTTCTCTACATTAGGCCAAATAAAAAACATGTGAACCAAAATTGGGGTAAGTAGACAATTTTTTTTTCTTTATTCCCTAAATCTGTCAAATTGGTCTTGTGAAAGGGCAATAAAATAGGCTTACTGATTTTTTTTTTTTTGCTTTAGTATGATAATGACACTATTATTACTCAAGAGCTAATGAACAAACCTATTTAATTTAGTACAGGTATGGAAAATATCTCCTCTTTCCACCACTATATTATTACCTATTTTACATTCCTTATGGATACATTCCATTTTTAAACTAAATGTTCTAAAAATTCATCCTTTTCACCGTACCTGTCCAAGCTCTGGATTTATATTTAAAAAAAAAAAATAGCTAAATTTAGAAATCAGTTTTTTGTCATAGACTGATGATGGAGGTTCATATGTTTACCATGTATAAACACCCATGTTATTTTAACCTATAAAAGTCTGTATATATAAGGCTTAAACAAAGAGACCTATTCAAATTGTATACCATAGTTCCTCTGGAGATCAAAACACAGCAGTTATTGTAATTAGTTAAAGCTTATATCCTTCAGGATCTGATTTCTGTGTACTAAATTAAGTGTGTAAGTGACTTTGTGTATTTGATATGTTTGTTCATTTTGTTGCAAGAATTTGGGTAATGTGATAATAAAATATGTGTCAAAATAAATGTTTGTTTTAAATTGTATTTGAGCAGATGGTTTTATAATAGAATTTGCTATCACAGAATGCCTAACTGATTTATAGTGCATTCCGCGTGTGATCTAATTATGGTACAGCAGATAATTACGGCAGAAGAATGGAGTGTGGTGAGTATCGATCAAACGTACAAGATATATTCTAAATGTTTAAAAAAATGTTTAAACAGACACTGCCACTTTAATTCCAGGTAAAAACAACACAAAACCTTTTAGACTTGCTACATATAATTTATATAATAAATAAGACATGCAAATTGACTACACCAAATTATAGATACATTGTGCAAACAATAAATAACGACAGTTTTAAACAGGCTGGTTAATTAGTACAAACTGCATTACAAATTTAATAATTAGCAGAAGATCAAGAATGTATTTTCAGCCAGTTATATAATTATTTACTTAAAATTGTTTAAATAATGCTTCATAGATGAATAAATGCAAATTAAAATTATTCAATACAAGGATAAGAACAGTTTGTGATACCTAATTTGTAAATACAGTCGAGGGAGTAATAAAAATAAGACTTAACGTATTGTACTGATTTGGGAGAAAATAAAGGTGACCTTTGAAGACAGGTTGCTGTTTAATACAGGTGGCCACTTGAGCAGGTTTGACTAAATTTCACATTCTGAGCATTTAATTATGCTTTTACAAAATAATTCAAATATTTTGGTATAAAATTGTTAGTAGAAATGGTAAATGGATTAGCAAATTTAATTATTTTATTTAAACTGAGATCTTGAATACGACATAGGACCAGGTTTACCATGAACTGAAATTTTACTGTTAGTTTATGACCAACCACTACTGATAGTAAGCATAATTATTATGTAATTTGATTGGCTAATTTCTGGGATCAAATGAAAATAACACCCGGAAAGCTGGAAAGTGACGTCATTAGCAATTGGAACAGGCGAAGTTGATAATTCAAGAGTACAGTTAGTTTGTAGTCAGGTATTTTTTTCAAGAAATACCAAATATAAAGTTAATTCTGTAGAAAGATGATTCAGTTTACAATGGAGATGACCATACAGTTTTTCTATTTTTTGGATGTTATTGTCCATTTGATCCGGCTACTGTTTACATTTTTAACCTCAGCCTTACGCCTTCAGTAAAAAATGACATTTGCAGGATCAAATGGACAATAACACCCAGAAATAGAAAAACTATGGTTATCTCCTAATTATTTTTTATGTGAAACATTTTTAAATTCATTTGATTAGATGACCACAGTGTCACCTCACCTCTCCCTAATGGTTATGACAATGGCTTGGGCCACACTAGGTGCTCACCATATTCATCAATGTGAACAAAACACTTGTGGTGAAGATAATTAGCAGTGAATGAGCCACGCTGGTAAATACCAAAATCTAAAACAAGAAAGCCTGATCTAAAACACTAAAATATGGCTAATGTTACAGAAATATGGCTAAAGAAATTTGAACAGAGTTAGCCACAATGGCAAAGACATTTTTCTCCTATGATGGATGTGTTACTGTTGAGAAGCCAGGTCGTTATTGATCTAATATTTTAGAAATTGTTTATAATAATTGTGAGAAAAAGGCACTGTATTTCAGATAGATGAGCCGTAAATAATACCACCAGTAATAATAAATCACAGTTTAACTTTAACAATATACATTGCACTTGTAAACCAGTAGGCACAAAGAGGGTTAATTAAACACATCATGTTGATGCTATAATAATTACAATGGTGGTGACATAATAATAATAATATATATTGATCTTCGATAGCAAACTGGCATTAAGAAGAACTTTTTATTTAGTTATAAATGTTTTTTGGAAACACAAGACTAAACTTCAAAATGACACGATGCTTTTTTAAATGATGCTAGGACCTTTTGAAATAAATAAAAAAACTCAATTTGAAAAAAAAGGTTTGAATTTCAAATTAATTAACAAATCAATTACTATTATCTATAAAACATGTTTCAGATATTCTGAATTTCCAAATCTGAGGAGGGAAAAGCAATTGATTGATACACTAGAACCTGAATGGTTATATTTACTTCTTTAATATTATTCTCAATTATCTACAACTTAATACCAAGTTCACTATGAAAAACCTCATTAAACATGAACACTACTAAAAGATTAATATAACTGAAACTAAAAATGCAAGGTGTTCATACAAAAGGCACTGTGCTTTTAAGACAATTTGTGACTGAGCAAAAATATCTATGGCAAGTACAATTAAGTTATCCAAATAGTTTTCAAATGTGGGTTGGGTTAAGAGAAGAGTTTAGCATATCTTCTGGTCTATTACACGGACCAGTAAATAAAATGCACGCCTTGATAGATCAAATTTTAATGATTACAAATAGCAACTGAAGAGATATATTTAATACAAGATAATAATGAGCAATCAAATAAAAACTAGATTTTTTATAAATATTTTTAAAACAAATAAAAAATGTACATGTATTTCACTAACACTGTTAACCAACCATGTTTTAATAATCTGACCCCGGTGATCATACAAAGGCACAGTATTGTTAAGACATTTTGTGAGTAAAATCTGTCAACTGTTTTCAAAGCAAATAAACGAAAACGTTATTATTCAAGGGACTTTCAAAATAAAAACTATATTGACGGTTTGTAATAGGTTAAAAACATGTAAAATGTTCTTAATGTAATTAAAATAAAACATTATTCAAGGGACTTTCAAAAGAAAAACTCTATATTGACATTTTATGATAAGAGTAAAAACATGTAAAATGTTTTCAATGCAAGTAAAATAAAATAAAAATTCAAATGACTTTAAAAACAAATCTACATTGATATTTTGGTGGTGTGTAAAATAATGGCGACCACATGCACACTTAAAAAAATGTTCTCATATACTGTATGGTTTGAATATATAAAATCCAGTTAGAATAGTAAAACTGGATGGCAAATAATCTAAAACAATTTCAATGTTGAAGGTTTAAATTTTGATGTGATATTTGAGCTTATATTGTCAATAGGATAAAAAAATACAAAGACACAGAACATATGAAAACAATAAAACAAAACAAAAACATACATACAGTTATGTTATTAACACGTTAACTGCCGACCACGAGTATATTCATATGCTGAGAGCACCAGATTTTGCCACTATAAGTTTACTCATAGTAAAACCAGTGCTGTATCATATTAAATTAAAGTTGTCAGCAATGGCGAAAACACAATTAGTAACGTTTCTGGCAATGACTAATAACAAATATATCTTTATATGACTTGGCAAACAGGACCTGCCACCATTTTGTTTACGGCAGTCAACATGTTAATAACTATTAAGACTTGTCATTATCATGTTGTTTTTCTGTCATGTAAATGTTACAAATCAATACATTTAAATGTAATATATCACAAATTCTTGGTGCTACATTTATCAACTCCATTATGTATATAAACAAAATCATAAAAATCCATACACGTTTATCACAATATTTATCACAAATTTACCTTCTATGACGACTACAACAAGGACGATTATGAGCAAGAGGCTTTTATATACATAATACAGATTCAGATACATGCACTTGTTTCATTTAGGGATATAGGTCAGGTCAGATAAATGAGTTTACATGCTGTTATCAGAGAACTGTTCAAACATGCTCCCATTGGGAGCAGCCTCTACTTTAACCAGAGACCACTCCCAATAGAGACAGGGATATATCTGAAGTGATTGTTGTGTAAAGTGTCTTTTATTGCAGGTTTGGTGGTATGTTGTGATGTAAAAATAAATAATATATTACATATTTTAACCTTGATATATAACAGTTGGGCTGGGGGAGGGGGGGTCTTTTTCATTCTTTTTTTTTTCATTGACAAAATGACAGATGCATAACAAAGACTATATTTCAAACCAAAAAGCTGTGACTAATTCCTTTAAAATTGTGTAACAATGCAAAAGAAATATATTTTGAAAGCTGTCACTACATATAGCTAACTCAAAAACAAACGGTTGAAACATTTCATCATGTACGTGTTTTTACTTATTTCTATTAAAAGACCCCTTCAACTTCAGGCAAGCTTCCAGTGGGAGCAGCCTCTGTAAAAACCAGGAATCTTCCCAATGTGAGAAATATTTACTCCTGTTTTGACCTTTCTATAGACAGCTACCCATTCTTGAGGCAAACATTCACAGATTAAATTTCATTGTTTACATCAAACTATTTGCCATGAGAAGCATGGCTTGTTCACATTATGTAACATACCTTATCAATATAGTAATACACACTTGAAAGCAGATAAATTTAACAGTGACCTCAAACATACCATACCTCAGACGTAAAGGTAAGTTTCATGTTTGTAGAACACTTAGTTTAAGAGATACTTGACCATGTTGATGTGTATAACTACCAAATTTAACTGAATCCACCATTCATAAAATCACTAAGCTAAAATAATTACCGATGTCACTTCATGAGGATAATTATATTTCTGTCTAAGTCATCTCTTCATGATGCTGGCCACATCTGGTAAAATTGCCTAATTAAAAATATCAATGCTGTTTCTACCCAGTTAGTATAATGGCTTGTCAAGGGTGTGACTATTCTATATTTGTTTCTTTTTTAATGTTTTTCTCAAAATGTGTAAATATGACAGGCGTTACTTTAACAAGGTGATTATTTGGAAGTTGAATGGAGATAAGATCATGTCCACAAAATTGAGGAATTTTCAGGGAAATAATTTTTTCTGTTTTTCTCAAAATCTGTAAATATGACTATGACATTATTGGATGGAGATAATAACATGTCTACAAAATAGAGGAATATTAGGGAAATAATTTGTTTAATATTTCAGTCAGGGATAAAATTTTAAAGTGGCAGTGTCAGTTTTTTAAAATTATTTAATCATTTAGAATATAATCTTGTACGTTTGTTTGATGCGCACCATGCTCCATTTTTCTGATGCAACGATCTGCAGTACCATATTTAGGTCACATGAATAGCGCTACGACGTAGTGATGGTGGACAACTAGCGATCCACCTCGCCGGTTTATAGTGTATCTATCACGTGATCTAATTAAAATACAGCAAATCATTGAGTCAGAAGAATGGAGCATGGTGGGCATCAAACAAACATACAAGATATATTTTAAATGGTTAAATATTTTTTTTAAAACCAGACACTGCCACTTTAAATAATAGGCTACATTTGTTGAATAAAAAGCTGACAGGTCAGTATGGTTGATAATTGGTGTCTATAAGAGATGATGTTAGTGTAAAGCTTTCACGTCTTCAGTATCAACAATCACATTGTCATTTTCATCTGTTTCATCGCTCAATTCATCCGCTCTGAAATAACAAAAAACATCATCAATCTTTTTAACTAATTAAAATCATAATAATATAGTACAGTAGACTCTGTCTAAACCAGACACTCATGGGACAAAGTAAAATGTCAGATTTTAGAGGACTGTCTAAACCAGACACCCATGGGACAAAGTAAAATGTCAGATTTTAGAGGACTGTCTAAACCAGACACTCATGGGACCAAGTAAAATGTCAGATTTTAGAGGACTGTCTAAACCAGACACCCATTGGACCAAGTAAAATGTCAGATTTTAGAGGACTCTGTCTAAACCAGACACTCATGGGACCAAGTAAAATGTCCACTTTCAGAGGTGTCTGGTTTTCAGAGGTTAGATTTACACCTCATGAATTGTTTAACACTAACTGGAATCATAATAACATAGTACAGTGGACTCTGTCTAAACCAAACACCCATGGGACAAAGTAAAATGTCCGATATCAGAGGTGTCTGGTTTTCAGAAGTTAGATTTACACATCATGAATCTTTTGAACACCAATTTGAATCATGATAACATAGTATTGTGTTCAGTACTGGTAAGGGAGGAGCGGGCTGTAGCCGAGACCGTAGCGCGCCCGCCTTTGAAGCGTTCGGTCATCGGATCGATCCTTCTCAGTGGA
>JAUTWP010172752.1:0-10067 GCA_033042655.1 Cyathermia naticoides | reverse complement strand
GTAGAGAGAGATGATGGAGATGGTTCTACAATAAAGACAGTTAGTTTGTTTAGTAGAGAGAGATGATGGAGATGGTTCTACAATAAAGACAGTTAGTTTGTTTAGTAGAGAGAGATGATGGAGATGGTTTTATTCACCTATTATCTCGTGATCTTGGCAGTAGTAGCAAGCTTTGACCACTGTTTATGTTCTGTGATGTGTGTATTTATAGACAACCCTGGAAATTAACAATGAAGTTATGCTGCAGTATTTTCAATTCAACACATTATTTTGATATAATTTTTTTTTTTTATTGTTGATGTAAATAAAAAAACTAAACAAGATGTTTGCAGTGTTAGAATTAAAGATGTAAATTAATTACACACAAATGTTTGATTGTATCCAGATTTGGAAAATAAGTCGACAGCAAAATTGTCTTTGGAATGCTGCAGTGACTATTTTTGACAACTTATCTTTTTGTATGGTTATTTTCTTAATTTCCAGTGTTGATGGACAACGATGTCTCTTGTCAATGTTTAATAATCTCCATGCACTTTGTTAGTGATCTGGTATTAGTTTTTATACATACAATGTTACTTTGTTAATGATCTAATATTGCTTTTTATACATACAATGTCTTGCCTTTTTCTTGTGTTTTACCAGATGACAAATGTACAGTATTCAGTTAGGGCAGTTACATAATGTGATATTGAGTCCTCACTTTGTCTAGTGGAGAATGTTCTCTTTATAATGATGATGACTAGCTTAATTTCTGTACTCAACAACTCAACAAATGGCATAATGTTTTAATAACTTTGCTTTTACAGGTAGTACGTTAGTGGGTTTGAAAGTTAAAAATATTTTAAAATCAAATATTTAGTAACAAAACATTTTTAATTCATTTCACATTTTACTTGCGGTGTTTGTTACCAGAACACTTAACACTATGATGAAAGTTATTAATTGAAATAAGTTATCTACTGTACACTGAACGAGTTTATTGTTCTTTTCATCCTTACTCTTCAATTTGAAAACACTGATGAACCAGACTTTGTGTTGTTGAGTATAACTTGAGTTAAACCTGTTTCTTCCTGCTTCTGTCATCTGGTGATGAAACATTAATTAAATTTCTGTTACAATCTTCAGTTTAAATCTCATTGGACAATATGTAGCAGTATTATTTAGTTGATATCTTCATCAATGTTAAATAAAATGTCATATAATTTGCTTTATACATATGTGCTTGTTTTCAACATTACAAACTTTCATGACATCATTAAAATAGTATTTATTAAACTTTATAATTATTATTAAGCAAGGACCAAAAAAGAAAAGAAAAGAATTCCAAATCAATATGAACTTGTATGTGTTATTAGTATGAATTGTTTAAATTTAATTGTAAGGATTGTTGGTTATTTTCTGTTACGTTCATCTGTGTGTGAACAAAACAGAACATGAAAATCTTTTACATGAACAATTTTGCCGATTCCTGCAGGTTATGCCATTGTTTTTTGTTCATACACTGATGAAAAAGTAAAGTTTGTTTTATTTAACAATGTCACTAGAGTACATTGTACATTGATTTTTATCTTATCATTGGCTATTGTACATAATTCATATTGTATATCCTCTGAAGAAGCTAAAAGAAATAACAAACAATACTTAGAAGTGTTATGATCATTTAAATTAAATGTTAATTAACTAAATAATTGTACATTGTATCAAATTTCCCCTAAAAATGGGGGTAAAATGTTTTAAATGTTTCATCTATAAGTTAAATATAATTCAACGTTTGTATATGTAACTTATAGCTGACAAATTAAATAATTATAGCTTTGGAACAGCTACCTCAGTTTCAAGTTGGTTAAAATGGAAATGTCTGTTTCTTTTTTAATATTTAACTATTTACTATATATCTTGTTTATTTAATGTGCACCATGCTCTATTCTTATGATGCAACGATTTGCTGTATCGTAATTAGATCATGCGAAATTCACGATAAATCGGCGAGTCGAACCGCCAACTGTCTGCCATCACTAAGTCGTAGCGCTATTCACGTGACCTAAATAATTATGGTTAAAAAATGGGAGCATGGTATGCATCAAACAAACATACAAGATATATTCTAAATGGTTACATTTTTTTTTTTAAACTAGACACTTCCACTTTAAGCCGAACAGTTTGATAGTCCCACTTCATCGTAGCAGGACTTTATCCACAATGAGTTTTCTTAACTTAAGATGAGGAAATCAATAAGTTTTATATGTGAAGCAGACCTCTAAGCATTGAATATTTACATAACTGATTTATGTCTCACAAAACAAGTTGGATAACCCATTTCATTTTGCATAGCCGATGTAAATAATTTTATGTTATACAAACATTAACAATAATTTATTGTGTAAATGAAAAATGGTGATGCAAAACTTGTGAGTGTTAGGCATTAATAACAAGTCTTAATTGAATTTTTAGAATGAAAGTGCATAATTTATATACAACATTTAGTAGCATGGTTACATGATTTTATACATCAATAATTTACTTTGCACATGAATTTAAAGTTGAGTTTCAAGTGTTTGTTTGTTTCAATTGAAATATGTGTAACTACACAAATGAACGATCATTGTGAAATGTGGTCATTGACATGCATATTCTTGCTATGCGTGTGAATATTGAAGGTCAGTTTTAGGTAGGACAGAATAGTTTTGTATTACTCTTTCACCAAATGAAGGGTAAACAAGAATTGTACAAATAATTATTGTGTTAAATAATATCAAGGGGCATAATCACTGTTTGACTAGAAATATTTTAACAAATATAAAAATTCATGGTTATGTCCCTTTGTATTTTTCTTGAAACTGAAACATTTCTTGCATGTTCTCATCATGGGTAAGGTGCCTGGTGAAAGCTGATCGTGCCCATGATGGCCGTGCTTGAACACCCTTGATGAGTTAGGATGTATATATTTTTTAGGTGAACCTTGCATGATGTTGTTTTAAGAATAAACACTTTACATTTGTAAGATATAATGTATAGAATGAACGTTTTTCTAAAATACACCAGTATTCAAAACAGATTAAAGACATTGACCCTTGTTTTGAGGAATGTATATGAATGAAGTTCTATGTAGGATTTATCCCAGCCCTTAAAATAAGTACAGCAATGGTGATTGGCTTGGAGATTTTCACAGTATTTTCTATTGTCCACAACATTTTTATACACGAAATGCTTGATTAATAAATTGTTATTTTATTGTTGAAAATAAATAAAATTATTTTTAAAATATAAAGGGAAGACGTTTCTAACTTTATCTGAAGAAAAGATTTAAATTATTTAAACTAAATTTTCCTTACAGTTAAAAACGTGTTAACCCAAGTATTTGCTATGGAAAATATAATGGAGACTATTTCAAGTTTCAAGTTTTGATATCCTGAGTACTACAAGCATCAATGTAACCAGAAAAATTCTCTATCAAAATGGATTTCTTTTTAAAATCTCAAAGATTACATGTAATTTTAAATGTAATGCTCCTCATCCACCACCCTTCCCCCACCCCCACACTCCTATTTTTAAAATCAAGTATACATTACATGATCTATGAACAAGGGTCAATCTTTACATGCACTCGAACATTCCTTGTGTTGTGATATTCAGACAGTGTCGGTGAATACATGATGTTTATTTTTATAATTACATACAGCAGTTTGTTTTGTATTGTTATGTTGTTAGCATGGCTTTATCATCCGTCCTTGTTCAGCATGTCCAGTGCTGTGTGACCATGTGCAGTAAACCAGTGTGCAGTAAACCAGTGTGCAGTAAACCAGTGTGCAGTAAACCAGTGCTATTTCTTCAGTAACTTACATATGAAGAAAAACTAGTGTGGAAACTCAGTCTGGTTTGATAATTTGCTTATGTGCTTTGTACATGTGGCCCTTAATGGTTAAAAATGAATGGGTAAAACAAATACAGCAGAACTTGTACAGATGAAAATAAATGTAGTGTAGCATTTAGAATTGTAATGTTTTCTGAATATTCAGACAAAAAGTACATTTCAAATAAAATATATTAAATTTGTGTTAACATGGATTTAAAACAAATTAAATAGAGAGTTAAAGTGGAATTTTATTAGCAAATGCACAAAGTCAGATTTGTAATAATTATAGTGGTTGATCCAGGGGATTCGATCTCCCTTTTAACATTTTAAAATTAATTTGTTTGTCCTTCCACTTCACTTATTGAAATAAATATTGTTTAAAAAAATGCTGAATCTACCTATGGTAATAAGAAATATAAAGTTTTGTGTGAGTGTGAATGTGTCACTGCCGTGTGAGTGTGTGAATGTGTCACTGCCATGTGAGTGTGTGGTCATGTAGGGAAGTGTTGGACGTGCCGCTGTGATTAAACTTATTATTTACATACATGTTAAAGCATTTTCTTACTGTTTTAATTCTCAATTAAAGGTAATGGGACACAGGTTTTATGCACCAGATATACCAGCTCAGAAATGTGTTCATGTAATATATTTTTGAATCACTTTCACTTAATATAAATCAAAATTATTAATACATGTATATAACCCCAGAATTACAAGATTTTAACTTATTGTTTTTTTTATAAAATGTAGATACCTGTAATTCTATGGTGATGATGTATTAAAGGTATTATTATCAAGTTGTTTAATCAAATCACTGATAAACCTGAGTTAGATAAACCAGTTGTATGGTAATTATTTTTGCAGTATTTAATTTACATGTATGTATACATGTAGAAATGTTCTAATAAGTAAACAAAATTCCCTTTTAAATTATTCCATGGATTTATGGATTAAAAGGTGGGTGTATCCATCATATTTTGAAGATGCATCACGAAGCCTGTTAATTTGCTGCTAGAAAGCTGTGTCTTGTTCTCTTTAAAGTTATTTGTTTTCATGTTTATATATCCTATTTATAAACCACACAAACGAATGTCAAAATGTTTTATTTATTTATTGTTCATACATGTACATGTAGTTTCATGCTACTTAATCAGTTTTTGAAAAACAATGGTAATAAAATGTATCATAATACAGATTTTAGTTTGCATTGATTGACCACAACACGCCAAGTGTGACAGTTTTGATTAATACAACATGATAATCGTGTGTTCCAGTCTTAGATGATGCAATATTTATTGTTTCTGTAACTGGCATTAACAAGATACATTATGACAAAATGGATGAGCAGATCTGAGATAGTTAGTGCTATATTATTAAACTTTAGAAACTCCTGATATCACTGCTGATCGTCGTTCATGAGTGCAGCATTTAGTCTGGAGTCAGAATACAAAAAGTTGACCTAACAGGATTTTGTTCTACCCGAGAGAGTCAAAGCGATCACCATGTTTATTCTATATGAATATTTACATGCTTCTATCAGAGAACTGTTTAAGCACGCTTCCAGTTGGAGCAGGCTTTGTTAAACTACAACAAGTATATATAGCAGTTTTAGATTAGTGATTTGAGCACTCGATTCTTGCAATTACAATGTATGTGGTTTGTTTGAACTCTGTGGAGATCATGATGTGTTAAGTTTGGTACACAGCATGCAACACGTACACAACAACATAATAGTAGCACAGTCGAAATCTCTCAACTTCCCTTGGTCTACAGCTCCGAAATAAAACAATTGAGGAAAGTGTACGGTATAGTACTGTCCTGACATCAGTTGATGGAGATTTACCTTTATCTCCGTCACTAGATCAGCGTGCTGCTAGTTTAGACCCTTCAATAGTAAGAGACGTCCAGGTTTTCCTCCACTGTGTTGCACCTGACATCTGATCAGTTGGTCGACATTATCTCCGTCACTAGAGGGTATTCTGTTTAGACCAGTCGGTAGTAAGAGACATTTACACGTCTAGGTTTTCCTCCACTGTGCGTGATGTACTGAAAGCGATAACATGATCTGGAAATACTACAGACTTTTTAGGAAAACTTGGACTTAGTTCTATGTATCCATTCCCAGGATCTTCCAGATGAACCAGCAGCTTTAATAAACTGTCGTATCTCTTTTCACAAACCACCTTCCGTTTAGCCCAGTCTAACAAACCAACGGAATTGTCACCGTCTGAAAACGTGTGCATTAATCTAGTTATCCCATTAGAATGTTCCATTTTTAGAGGTAAACTTCTAATCGTACCACTGGAATGTTCCATTTTTAGAGGTAAGCTCCCACGACGAGGATGGCTGTTGATAACTGGGAGCTTTATATTTGCACTTTGATTGTTTCCATTCACGCTTTGAACACCATTTAACAACTTAGTCTTTTTGATTCCATTAGAAGTATTATCAAAAGTCCTGTTTGAAGTGTACGCCTCGCCCAGAGCTATGTCCACCTTTGTCTGGTGCGCCAGAGCATACTGCTGCTTCATCAGACGTCTCAGAATGAACGACTTCCGGTGCAGGTCGAGCAGACGACCAGCTTTCTGTTGGTCGTGACGTAGCTGCGTCAGTTTGACGTCAAGCATCTGTTGCTGCGTCACGTTGTCATAGAGAAGAACACGTGACACGCAGGTCTTGGGCAGCACGCTCTGGACTTTCTTGCCATAGTTGGGAATGATGCGTGGGGGTCTGTTCATGTACTTCAAGTTAGTGATTGTGCTCTTCTTTCTCGTATCCGTTTCATCTTCGTCCATGGATGACGTTGAGTCTGTGAAGATAAAAATAATGTATGGATATTAAATTTAAAGCATTATCATTTAAATCTATAGAAGAAGCTCCAAATGTTGTAGTATCGAGGAACTTAGATAATATATTGATGGTATTTTGTTATTTAAAAAAAATCATATTCCATTAAAAATATATGTATATTAGTAATAAAATGCAATTTATTAACGAGAGGGAGAGAGAAAGAGAGAACCTCACTCAGGACAGACATAAAGAAAGCGGAGAATAACCATCACCTTTTGAACGCATGGGAATGTACAACCTTGAGAAGACTTCGTAAATACCTCAAGTGATTGCAGACACACATAGCATGATGACAACGATTACGACAATGATGATTGATGAAGATTATTATTGTTTTTCATATTAATAGTACATGAATGATGGTGTATGACAGTAGTGATGATGATGATGATGATAATGATGATGATTAAAAGTTTCTCTGTATAAAGTAGTCAACATCCTAAAAACTGTCCTACCCAATTAAATCTTTTAAATACAAATCAGTTACACATTTTTGTTAAACTTAAAAATAACTAATCACGAACAAATCCAAACATATTAATTACATTTGAAATAATTAAAAACAAATTATGTGTCTACTAATTATGCTCCAAACTTACCTCACAGAAAATACTATATCTCTATATACACGTGCTTCTTAAAAATAACAGCTTTGTGTATTACATGCATGTATATAAATAGCGTTACACCTCTATATTGGTGGTCGTCGTGTCCATGATAAACCCATAGCCCCAGCGAGTAGAACGGCTGATAGCAATACAGGGGCAGGGGCGTGATTTAAAACAGAGGGCACGACGAACCAGCTGAAGAACTACTAACTGGAACAGGAAATAAGCCAATAGATCCACCGAGAGGAATCGATCACTCTAATTAAAACATACCTCAATATTTTGTTTGTATATATATGTTTAATGATCATAAACGTCATCCCTTGTTCTCAGATTCCTACGGACTTGCTGGATCCACCCCTGCTGGGTGGGGCATGGAGAGTTAATGATTTTTTCTATTGCGAGTGGATAGATTACCTGATATTTGAGACTGATTGACAGCTGACGCCAGCATGTTTGCTGACATTGATGGTCGGGTGTTTGACTATACAAGCAGTGTTCAGTAAAGTATTAATCAAAAGTAGTTTGTACAGGTCGCGCTGCACAGTGGACAGAACGTCAATAGCACATGTCGTCTCCACTGATAAATAGACACCAGGATCAACAAAAATAAACTTACTGAATGAACCCAAAATGTGGGTGAGAATGAATGTCTGCATAACGACAACTCAATATATTGTTTAATCAGCGGCTATTGGGAGTCAAACTGCAATACGGTATATGCGAATCAGTCAGCACAGATAAAAACACTACCGCCACATAGGCTACTCTTTCAGATAAGCAGAAATGGTTTTTTTATATGCATTCCCCAATAGCACCGCATACGGTATACCACCGCATTTGATTAACTATTTGTGGATAACTGGTTGGAATGGAAAATAGCCCAAACAAAACCTTGATGAGTGTTGGGTGTGGCGGGCAAACGGGAACCTCCACTCACTGATGAGAGTACCCATAGGGGTTTCTAGCATACCCAGGAGAAATCAGAACACTCTATGCTTATAATACATTATAATGTAGCGTGCGTGTGTGTGTGTGTGTGCGCGCGCGCGCGCGTGTGTGCAATGCGCAAATCAAGTAGTGCACAAATCAAGTAGGGTTTATAGCGGCCTTATTGATTCAATAGCCACAGTGAAATTCAAATGTTGGGTTTTACTGACAGGACAGCACATACCACAACCATGGGTGGTTATAAACCTTTACGGTTATAACTTTAATTATCCTACATTAAAATTGGATTCAATACACATACATACACACATACTCACGCATACATACATCCAGACACATACACAGAAATACGCACACATATATATATATACACACTCGCGTGTGCACACACACACACACACACACACTATATACATGTATATATACACATACACAATACACACACACAAACATACACACATACAAACACAAACATATGCCTACACACATACACATGCACAACTACATACACACACAAACATACACACACATACACATACATACACATACATACATATACACACAAACATACATACACCCACACAAACATACACATAAACGAACATGCCTACACACATGCACATACATATATACATATACATACACACACACATACTCACACATATACATACATATACATATACATACACACACATACACACACACATATATGCCTACACATATACACACACACATCTACTCAATCCTGGTTCTCTGGTGTGGATCGACCCTAAGATCTCGGGCATGCGATCTACTGAAAATGTGAAAATGAGGATCTGCCCCCTTTTTAAGCAGTTTGAATGTCTGAAACGCTCCCTTTATTAGCTTCCCGTCAACACACGTGTTAGTATTAGTGAAGTTTCTGACCTTGTATGTGTACACCTGTCTTTTAAATTGCTTTCTTTTATTCGCAGGTGTATATAAAATTTCCAATTACAATTCAACAAAGAAAATTCATATGCAACACATTTTTACACAGTAATCCGAATTGGATTTCTGAAGATTTATTCATGGAAGACAAACTTGATTGTTTCATTAGCTAGAATAGAGAAACTCAGCTCGTATGTTTGTTTTATGTGCGGCACTTTTAACATTTAAATGAGATCACCTGTATAAAATATATTTTCACTGATATAAAACACGCTATGAATAGACACCTGTCTACCGGCATCGAGGTGCAGTGGTTAAGTTATAAGACTTGAGCTTGTTAGATACTGAGATCGAATCTCAGCCGGGGCATGGGATTTTTAATCTCACTATCAGACTCCAACCCGGAGAGTGCTCCGCAAGGCTCAATAGGAAGGTGTATCCACTTACACCGACCAGTGGTTCCATAACTGCTTTGACAAAGGCCATGGTTTGTGCTATCCTGTCTATTAAAAAGTGAATATAAAAGATCCCTTGCTCCTTATTGAAAAAGAGTAGCCGCACAAGTGTGGCGGTGGCGGGTTTCCTCTCTTCTACTAACATTAATATCTGTCCTGGACAGACGGTTCAGAAAGCTGATCTGTGTGCCCGTGACAGCGTACTTGAACCTTAATTGGATGTAAGAACGAACATAAATATAAGTAACCAACATCTGTTTCTAACATATTGAGTATTAATCAATTGACAATGTTGATATGCATAGACATCTGTTTCTAACATATTGAGTATTAATCAATTGACAATGTTGATATGCATAGACACCTGTTTCTAACATATTGAGTATTAATCAATTGACAATGTTGATATGCATAGACATCTGTTTCTAACATATTGAGTAT
>JAUTWP010172741.1:0-10068 GCA_033042655.1 Cyathermia naticoides | reverse complement strand
ACCCCACACTTTATGCGACCCTCTACCACTGTTTGGGACGTAGCTCAAGCAGTAGCGTGGCCGTTGTGGAGCGGTCTGTCATCGGATCAATCCCCAGTGGACCCATATACAGTTTGAGTAATTTTCCTGTCCAAACAGTGGTTCACAACTGATTCATCAAAGCCTGCGGTATGTATGAAAAAGTCCCCTTGATGCTTATCGGCTTCAGCGGGTTTCCTATAAAATGTTTTATATGTCTGACGTCAAATAGCCGATGATTAAAAGGCTATCAATGTGCTCCAGTGGCGTAGTTAAATAAAACAAACTTTATCACTGGTCAGGTCATGTATTTAACGTCTACATTCACAGCCAGTCTGTTATAGCAGACACCTCTCACGGGCACCATCCCTTGTGTCCAGAAGAGGACGGGGCATGTTGTTTAACGTCTACATTCACAGCCAGTCTGTTATAGCAGACACCTCTCACGGGCGCCATCCACTATGTCCAGGAGAGGACAGGACATGTTGTTTAACGTCCACGTTCAGAGCCAGTCTGTAATAGCAGATGCCTCTCCCTGTCGCCGTTTATGGTTCAAGCCATCCACTCCCTCCAGAAACTTTACCACTGAGCTATATTCCTCTTGTAGGCCAATGACATGCTGACTGCAAGCCAGTAAGTTACAATTAGACTATGTATGTGTACGTATATACATGTATCTATAACAGTGGCAGATAGTGTAGGTGAGACTCGGCAATTGACAAAGCCTGACGTGTATACAGACTAGTAAACACTGCGATGAGTTATGGTTACTCTTCAGGTATAGCGCTTGCCAGGTAGGGCAAGGTTGAAAACGAAAATAACAGGTACAAGCGCAACTTGCTGAACCTGGAGTAGATTAAAAATGCATACACCTGTAATAAAGCATGCCAATTACAGGATTACAGCCGCGTTTATACCATCGTGTTAACTGAATGGATAAGTATTGCGTTATTTATAGGATTGGTGGGTTGGTTATATTTATTTTTGTCCTTACATCCAATTAAGGTTCAAACACGCTGTCACGAGCACAGCTCAGCTTCCTGGGCCGTCTGTCCAGGACAGATAGAAGAGAGGAAACCCGATACCGCCACACTAGTGCGGCAACTCTTTTTTGATAAGGAGCAAAGGACTTTGTATAATTATGCACTTTCTCCCATAGATAGGATAGCACAAACCATGGCTTTTATCAAACCAGTTATAGAACCGCTGATTGGTGTAAGTGGAAACACCTCCCCATTGAGCCTTGGGGTCGATACTGAGATTAAAAATTCCATGCATCGACTGAGATTCGATCTCAGTACCTATCAGCCTTAAGTCCGATATAGGAATGTTGGGCGCTTTTTATGTTTTGTACTGAGTGCATCTTACCGGATTGGAAACACACCAAGTTTTTACTTTAGGTCTAAGTAAAAGGGTTAATAGACGGGTCAATATACCATCCGACCGCCAAAACATTCTAACAAAAGGTCTTTCAATGGTTTTCTGTCCTAGTGGATGCAGTGAATGACAGAAAAAAGTCTACCAAAATCTAACCACCGGAAGTGGGTTAAAACTGGGTCAGTTCCAAGATGGCTGCCATGCTTACATTATCAATGTGTTTAAGCACGCATAACCTGGGTAAAATCCGACTTTGTTAAGTACCCTACACAGGACTGAAAGGGTTTAACGTGGTTAAAGATGCCATTGAAATACAGGTTTGACGCTCAGTTGTTGATGCTCACTACACATCATTATCTGTCATCATCAATATGACAAATTAAATTTGGGGTAAATGAAAACCACCATGTCCTGTTCCTTCTCATTAACTGGTGGCAGAATGGTTACGTGAAAAAAGAAGCAGAAAAAAGAAGTAAGGATGACGTATTCTGATACAGGAACGTCTGAGTGAAACAATTACGACCCTTTACCAGCGTTTGAAAGTCATTATCCTTTAAAGGTTAAACTAGTGACTTGTAGCAATACAAATCAGACTTTTCACTAGCCCATAGTAAAACATCCAGTAGCCATGTCAAAGGACTGTCGGATTTGATGAAGATTGTGTTAAATTAAAACCAAATACATTGCATAGTCTGATGTAGAGCTCTTCATAGGAAAACGATGAATCTCCTCTCTCAATTCAGAAAGTACCTGTAGTTCATAAAGGGTGTGTGGAATACCTCAGTATGTGCTGCCCTGTCGTCCAGCTAGTAGGTTGTAAAGGGTGTGTGAATACCTCAGTATGTGCTCTCCTGTCGTTGATAAGGTATAAAAGATCTCAAGCTGCTAATGGAAAAAACTAACCAATTTGAAGTAATTATGTGGGTTCCTTTCAGAGACGGATCTAGAAAATTTCCTGCCTAAGGTACATCCTACCATGCTATCAAGACATGCCAATAATCTACAATGCGACTGCTCATAAATGTAGAGATTGTTAGATGAGCTTGAACATGGTGTACCGGGTCAATGGATACGCCCCTGTATGTCTTTCATAAACCATAATGTATAAACTATTATAAACCATATAAACCATATGTATAAACTATTATGTTTGTTTCTACTCATTAAACAATCAACTGGACATCGTTAAACAACATTCCTTTCCTTTATGCTAATATTAACATTAACAACGAGTACCAGTCTCAGCTTGAAGCGTGTGCATGGTGTGTTCAGCGGAATGAACGCAGGGCCGCAGTGGTCAAAACAAAGGGATTAAAGGCGTTTGCCACAAGCACATTTAAAAACAGATTAGCGCATTAAATATGGATTATTTATTTGGGCTGGTCTTTATCGCAAGCTGAGTGTTCATTTGTATTTGCCAATTCGTGTCGTCTTAAATGACATTAGTAAAAGGTCACAGACAGGCTAACGCCGTGCGCCGTGCTAAAATGTCATTCTAGACGATTGCATGAGGTTTTTTAAGACAAGGAAAGTAATGTCTTTAAAATGTTGGATTAAACTACAGTTTTGTACTGTTATTATTATACTATGTCCAGTATTACTACAGAAAAAAATGGTGAGGAGTAAATGTATTCACGTGCCTCTATCAGAAAAATGGTTAAGCATGAAAATGAGCTTGTTCTTAATCCAATG
Organism: Cyathermia naticoides; assembly: GCA_033042655.1. Taxonomy (NCBI): domain Eukaryota; kingdom Metazoa; phylum Mollusca; class Gastropoda; order Neomphalida; family Neomphalidae; genus Cyathermia; species Cyathermia naticoides. The sequence goes on along the minus strand of JAUTWP010172741.1, from coordinate 6,981 downwards.
AAGGTTCAAGCACACTGTCTTGGGCACACATTTCAGCTTCCATGGCAAATATTAATGTTAGTAACAGAGAGGAAACCCGATACCGCCATAGAAGTGTGGCTACTCTTTCCGAAAAGCAACATGGGACTTTTTATCTGAATGCTACCACAGACAGGATAGCTGAAACCATGGTCTTTGGGAAACCAGTTATGGAACCACTAGTCGGGGGCTATTTTCCGTTACAACAAATTCTACACAATTGGTTCATCAAAAGCCGTGGTATGTACTATCCTGTTTATGGGAAAGTGCATATAAAAGATCCCTTGCTGCTTATCAGAAAGAGTAGCCTGATGTCTAATAGTTGATGATACATATGATAAAAAATTAATGTGGTCCAGTGGCGTCGTTAAACAAAACAAACTTTATTTTTTATCACTAGTCGGTGTATGTGATTAATCCTTCTCATTGAGACTTGCTGATCACTTACTCTGGGTTGGAGATGATACTGAAATTAAAAAATCCCATGCCTCGACTGAGATTCGATCTCAGTACCTACCATCATCAAGTCCAATAACCTAACCAAAACACCACCGAAGCTGGTCACTGAAAATGCATTCATTTTCTATTATATATAATATTCTATACTATATTCAGTACAGGTTTTAGAATATATGTCTGTGTTTTATCAATCTAAATAATATACTTAAAACTGTTATAAATATGTTTCACTAATGTGACAGTGTCAGTCTGTTTCAACAATAATGTAACATAGAGGATGCTAAACGAGTTCAGGCGAGCGGAATGCGATTGAGAGCACACGCGTTGTAATGCAAATTTTATTACCCAATCAACAATCAAACAACAGATGATAATCTCTTTGATAGAAGAAAAATGTTCCGAGTGAAATGATTTCTGCCTGAAAATCTATAAAATTTCATAAATTTAATGATATTCATGTTTTATACCAAAGGTTAGTTGTTTTTATTACTTTTTTATTTATTACTTTTTTATTTATTACTTTTTCCACATCAAATGACTTTGATTTCCTAGATTATTTTAACTTAAATTATTTGTCATTGCTAATTATTACGCTTAGCCTATATGGCAGAAGCGGGTTTCCTCTAGAAGAAATGTGTCAAAATTACCAAATGTATGACGTCCAATAGCCGCTGATAAGATTAAAATCACTGTGCTCCAGTGGCGTCATTGAATAAAACAAACTTTATTTATTACGCTTAATTTTGTAAAGAAAAATATGAGGAACAAAATTCAAACCGATATACTGATAATTTAAAACAAAACGTAACCAAAAAGCATAACACATGATTGAATATGATGAATATGATGACTTTGTAAAATAAAATATCGTTTACAATACAGCGCTACATGAATGTTACCATTAATTTTATACGCTCAATATGTTTAACATTAATAACAAACACTTTTATTATAAATAAGAAAACTGTGGGAAACAGAAACAAATCCATACAGAGAGGACCTATGAAAATCAATGGAAAACGCCCACTTGTTTTATTCGACCTAACCCGTGCTACAGTGTTAGATTTCCGAATACTCCCGAACTTTACAAAGAGGTATCCGACGAGAAGTCGTGAAACGTAAACGGTTAACAATATGGTAAACAAACGTGGCGATATAAACGTGTGAGTGGGAAAATAAGATATACTGTAGATGATTAATTCCACTAAGTCAACCGCCGACCTATTTATTGCGCAGTGAACCCACAAAGTTGGAATTGTACTTTTACGATTCGTTTAATGATGCAAAGCTGTTTTATGTCCAAAACGTCCTCAAGAGTTTAATCACTGTACGAGTTACACAGCCGCCGTAGCCGAATACACGTCTGTAGTAAAGTTTGTTTTATTTAACGACGCCACTAGAGCAGATTGATTTTTATCTTATCATCGGCTATTGGAAAGTAAAGTTTGTTATATTTAACGACGCCACTAGAGCACATTGACTTTTATCATATCATTGGCTATTGGAAAGTAAAGTTTATTTTATTTAACGACGCCACTAGAGCAGATTGACCTTTATCATATCATTGGCTATTGGAAAATTTGTTTTGTTTAACGATGCCACTAGAGCAGATTAACTTTTATCATAGTCATACATAATATGTTATCATATTATGGTAATATTTACACATTTCTTTTAGAGGAAATCCACTGCCGCTACAATCATATGCTACTTTTTTAGATAAGCAGAAAGGGGACTTTTATATGCACTTTCCCACAGACAGGACAGTACATACCACGGCCTTTGATGAACCAGTTCTGGAGCACTGTTTGTAAGGGAAAATAGCTCAAACTGCATATGGGTGAATAATAATAATACCAGCAGTATTGGGAGAAAGTTGAATCACTGAAAACAGTGATGATATCACGATAGAGTTCGAGTATTGTATTTGTCTTGCACAAACATATAGATAAAAATACGTCATTTGCTGCTAATAAAACGAATAGTTTATGAACGTAGTAGGTTTTTTCTGTAGAACATGTCCCAGTTACCACGTGCATGACAATTAGCTGAAGATTAGAAAGTGCTAGTGTCGTTAAAGAAACATTCCTTTCCTTTGAGAACATGCGAGCATGAAGTTGACACTGGAAGTATTTGGTATTATAATTATGTAGTTACACGAACAAAGGTTAGACAAACAATGCAGCCATTTAAGTCATGAATAAATACATAAATTTCAATGTGGAGTTTGATATGCACTTCAAGTTCCACATCCATAAAAATCTGTTATAACCAGTGCTCCACAACTGGTTCATCAAAGGCCGCGGTATGTGCTGTTCTGTCTATTGAAAAGTGCATATAAAAGATCCCTTGCTGATTATCGGAAAGAGTAGCCTGTGTGGCGGCAGCGGGTTTTCTCTAAAAATGTGTCCAAATGACCATATGAATGACGTCCAATAGCCGCTGATAAGATAAAACCCAATGTGCTCTAGTGGCGTCGTTAAATAAAACAAACTTCATTTATTTAAATTTCTGCATAACAATCTAAACAAAACACTTGTCACCCCTTCGGCTCCCTAAATCTATATTATTTTCTAAATGATATTCAGACTGTCGGATATGATGGTTTAGAATGTTCCGAATCCGATCAACGGTTCTGTTGTTATAAACCTATTTCACTCCACAAAATAAATATGTTTTAAACTCAAAGGACTGGAACAGTCACTCGGAAATATTTTTGTATTCAGAACGCACACTATTTTTATGTTTTATTTAAACATGCTATATATCTTATTATCCTCATCACCGGACCGTAAAGGTTTTAAAAGGAGGCATTAAAATTGATATTATTATAATAATGATAAAACTAGTTATGAAAATAATAACACTTTAAAATAAGCTGTCATCTCAGAAATGCAATGTGAATGTGTTGATATGCTAACCGCATAGTCGTTTGTGAAGACATATAAATTATAGTAAATTAGTCAATATTGACCAAACAAAAAACTAATGACTATTTACATTGAATGGAGACGTCATTGAAATTCTTGATGACTACACATACTCGGGAATATGTTTAACAAGAAATTGAATGTTCAGTTGTGCATGCACTAAAATAACTTTATAATAAAGTAATAAATACATGCATAGTGTATAATGTAATAGCCAAGCGGCGCCGAATAATCTCTTGTGCCTGTACTTGAATAATTTGATGACATTGTGCAATTAGTTTTATTGTGTGGTTGTAAAATTGGAGTTTACACATTTTCACCTAATAAAAAGACTATTTAAAGTTTTGTAAATATTTATTAAATATTAATACATGTATGTTTAGTGTTATGGTGTATTGAAAACATGGACTACTCCCCTTTCTATTGTGTGGTTGTAAAAATTGAGTTTACAAATTTTCACCTAATAAAAAAACTATTTAAAGTTTTGTAAATATTTATTAAATGTTAATACATGTATGTCTAGTGTTATGGTGTATTGAAAACATGAACGACTTCCATTTCCATTGACGTAAAGTGTTCAATGATTGCTTTGTGGAATCTTGTTTGTGTGAATGGAAATCAGATGGCATCAGTTATACGCTTTGATATATAGTATTATTCACTCACAGAGGCACACATTGTAAAACCTATTCTATATAAATGTGGGTGTCATACATCTAGATATTTCATAACTGTAAGTGTTAAATGGCTACGCAGAGTAGTATACGAAGTACAATTTGTACAGACGAAGTATTAAATGGCTACTCAAAACAGTTTCTGAAGTGTTGCATGATCAATTTGTAGACATAGAATAATGAAATTGAAATATTATTTAAGTATATTTATTATAGAAATTTCCAAGATTAATTGAAATTATGTTTTCTTGTAAAGCTGTTTGAAAAGAACTTGAATGTGTTATGTAAATACAAAGCATGTAATATGAGGCTTCATATAAATAGAAAGATGTATAATATTATGACAGGAAATTGGTTATGCATTCCATTGTGTAAGACATTGTATGTAAATGTACTGATCCAACCTTATTGAAAAGTAAAGTTTGTTTTGTTTATCGACGCCACTAGAGCACACTGATTTTTATCTTATCACGTCTATTGCACGTCATACATATGTATAATGGTTATCTTGACACATTTCTTCAGAGGAAACCCTCTTCCGTCACATATGCTACTCTTTCCAATAAGCAGCAATAAGTCTTTTATATTCACTTTCCCACAGACTGTACAGCATATACCACGGCCTTTGATGAACCAGTTGTGGAGCACCAACATATTTGAATGAGATCATAGATACTGTACATATAAATTATTTCTATTAATAAGGACTATTATTATAATTAATTAATTGTTCCCACAATGAGTCAGCGAAATTCAAACGTATGTTAGATTGAGAACAACAAAACAAAAATCCCATTCTAGCCTGACATATCGTAAGATTTCTTCAAAATGCAGTTGCACCATGGATGCCTTGTTTTAACAGATTTCTGAAACGGACTATGTGTGCATGTATCGTTTAAACGGGAGTTCTCAATTAAGATAGTACGCACTGCGTATGTTTAAAATGTGAACTGAACAAAAACAAGCATTAGAACAACTCTTATACCAGTCTCCGTGGCTGAGCGGTTAAGCTATCGAGTGGTAGGTACTGAGATCGAATCTCTCAGTCGAGCCATGTGATGTTTAACTTCGGTATCAACTCCTACACATAGTGAGTGCTCCGCAAGGGTCAATGAGAAGGTATTTCCACTTGCACTGACCTGTGGTTTCATAACTGGTGTAACAAAGGCCATGGCTTGTGCTATCCTGTATATGGGAAAACGCATCCCTAGCTGCTTATTGAAAAAGAGTAGCCACACTAGTGTGGCAGTAACGGGTTTCCTCTCAGGAAGCTGAGCTGTGTGCCCGTGATAGCGTGCTTGAACCTTAATTGTATGTAAGCACAAAAATAAATATAACCAACCGAACTCTTATATCATTGCAATGACCTTTCGTCGTATTGCGACTCCTATTTTGAACATCTGGGTAAAGTATGGAATGGTCGGGCCTGGCTTGCATCATAAATACGGGAAACGCGCCAAGCACATGTCAGCGATAGAAGGCAACATTCCGACACACAAATATATCGCTTTGCACCGTTCTTATATTGTTGCCTGCAGTTTGTGTTTTATGCAAAACTGGAACAAGTCGTGCACATCTCAACCGAGAGGTTTTTATGGCAATTTCTCGACATAGTTAACCCTCTAATGGCCGTGCTACCTCAACGAGTTGGAAGAAGTTTGTTTTGTTTAACGACGCCACTGGAACACATTAATATTTTATCTTATCATCGGTTATTGGACGTCATTCATATGGTCATTTTGACACATTTTTTAAAAGAAAACCCGCAGCCGCCACTTGGCTACTCTTTTCGATAAGCAACAGGGCATCTTTTATATGCACCCACAGACAGGATAGCACATACCACGGCCTTTGATAAACGTCATGGAACTGAAAGAGTTGGTTATAAACTAAAAAGGCCTAAAATACGTGTTTAGTGACATTGTTAACTATGGCGGTGCAACTTTAAATAGTTCGTTATAAAGACAAAGGACTGAAACATGTTTTCAATATCTTGACTTCATTAAATATGACGGTAAGTTCTGAAAGAGTTCGTTATAAATACAAAGCCCTGATGACAGTGTGTGTGCTTTGAATGTATTACTTCTTTAAATGTGGAGGTGAAATCTCTAACAGTTCGTTATAAAAGAAAATAGTTGAAATGGATAAAAAAAAAAAAAAAAAAGTTAATATTTTGTAGCTACTTTTTTGTTTCTTTTTCTGACTTTTTCAGTTTTGTATTTACACATTCAATGTCGCATGCATCACTGAGCGGGACATAGTTCAATCAGTGGACCCATTTGTAGTCTGGGTTATTTTCCGTTCCAAACAGTGGTCCACAACTGATTCATCAAAGACCGTGGTATGTGTTGTCCTGTCTATGGGAAAACGTACAAAATACCCCTTGCTCCTTATCGGAAAGAATAACCTATGTGGCGGCAGCTGGTTTCCTCTATAGAAATGGATCAGAATGACCATAATTATGGTTGGCGTCCAATGGCCGATAAGTTAAAAAATCAATTTGCTCTAGTGACGTCGTTAAATAAAACAAACTTTAATGTGTATGGCGCCAGCAGTTTTCCTCTATAGAAATGTGTCAGAATAACCATATGTATGAAATTCAATAGCCGATGATAAGATAAAATCAATGTGTTCTAGTGGCGTCGTTAAACAAAACAAACTTTACTTTCCAATAGCCAATGATAAGATAAAAATCAATGTGTTCTAGTGGTGTCGTTTAACAAAACAAACTTTACTTTCCAATAGCCAATGATAAGATAAAAATCAATGTGTTCTAGTGGCGTCGTTAAATAAAACAAACTTTACTTTCCAATAGCCAATGATAAGATAAAAATCAATGTGCTCTAGTGGCGTCGTTAAATAAAACAAACTTTACTTTTACAATAGCCAATGATAAGATA
>JAUTWP010172730.1:0-10068 GCA_033042655.1 Cyathermia naticoides | reverse complement strand
AGGCAAACCATGGCCTTTCTTAAATCAGTTAAATCCAATATTACGTTATATTTATTTGTCTTGCTTACATCCAATTAATGTTCAAGCGCGCGGTCACGGGTACACAGCTCAGCTTCCTGAGCTGTCTGTCCAGGACAGATATTAATGTTAGTAGAAGAGAGGAAACCCACTATCGCCACACCGTGTCTACTCTTTTTCAATAAGCAGCAAGGGATCTTTTATATGCACTTTCCCATGGATAGGATAGCACAAACCATGGCCTTTGTTAAACCAGTTATGGAATCACTAGCCAATGCAAGTGGAAACACCTTCCCATTGAGCATTGCGGTGCACTCACTCCGGGTTGGAGTCGATACCTAGGTTAAAAATCCCATGCCTCGACTGGACAGGAGAGCACAAACCACGGAATTTGTTGAACCATTTGTGGTCCCTTGGTTGGTTTAATGCAGCACAGACTTAACACTGAGCCTTACTGAGTGTAGTCGAACCTGCTCAAGCGGCCACCTGTAATAAGCAGCCAACCCTCTCTTTAAATTTCACCTTTATTTTCTCAAAAATCAGCTAATACAATATAACCTGCATTAAGCAATCACCTGGCTTAAGAGGCACATTTGTGTTACTTCCTTGGCTGGCTGCTTATAGTTGATACTTGAAACGCCCTGGACGTTTTATGTTGGACCTATAAGCGTCACAATAGCGTAAACGTTGTTTTATTTAACACTACAAATTAATTGTTAAATCATTGGCTACTGGACGTCAAATATGGAATATAATTTTTATATGGTCATTCGGACAGCTGCTAAGAAAAACAGCTACCTCTGTGTTTAATTGTAATAATAATAATAATAATAATAATAATAAAAATAATCTTTCACTTATCAGCGGCTATGGGCCGTCATTCATATGGTCATTTTGACACATTTCATTTAGAGAAAACCGCTGCCGCCACATAGGCTACTCTTTTCTATAAGCAGCAAAGGGTTTGTTATATGCACTTTCCCAAAAACATAACAACACATACCACGGGCTTTAGTGAAACACTTGTGGACCACTGGTTGGAAAGGAAAATAGCCCAAACTGAAGATAGGTCCACTGAGAAGGATTGATCCGACGACCGACCACTTCAAAGACGAACTCGCTACCGACTGAGAATAATAATAAGCATAACAATAATAATAATAATCATAATAGTAATAATAACAATACATAAATCATAAGTAATACTAAAAATAACATCAAGGTATAAATATGTTTCATCGTATCCAATTTGACGCAATATGAACGGATAACATTGCAATTAGAACTGGGAGCGTGTTTAGTCTACGAAACGGCGGAACATAGCGGAACTTACTTATGACGTATGGTTTTATCATTCTTTGTGATCAAAAGATTTCGTTTTTATTCCTGTCTGAGGTTAAACAATTGTTTTTGTCATCTAGCAGCGAGTTCTTGTCTGATGGTTATGCGTGATTGCTTCATTCTCGAGTGTGATTCCTGTCTGAGGTTAAACAATTGTTTTTGTCATCTCGCAGCGAATTCTTGTCTGATGGTTATGCGTGATTGCTTCAATCTCGAGTGTGATGCAGTGATACACTGACACAATCATTGTTGACGTGCGCGCACATTCACATTAACAGACGTGACATTCAGAATCGTCAGATCGATCCTTCTCAGTGGACCCAGCTGCAGTTTGGATTAGTTTCCGTTCCAACCAGTGGTCCACAACTGGTTCATCAAAGGCCGTGGTATGTACTGTTCTGTCCTGTCTGGAAGTGCATATAAAAGATCCCTTGCTGCTTATCAAAAAGAGTAGGATATGTGGCGGCAGCGGGTTTCCTTCTAAAAAGTGTATCAAAATGACCATTTGAATGAGGTCGAATAGCCGACGATAAGATAAAAATCAATGTGCTCCAGTGGCGTCGTTAAACAAAACAAACTTTACTGATATTGTTGTTTGGCAGTGATCCATGAGTGCAAGCTCTCGCGGTTTCCCCTATTGATCCCTTACTTTCTTCTACAGAGATACGTTTTGATCACGTTAACAATGCTTCCGTTTAAAACAGGTTGGTGTGATTTGTTACGTGGCAACATAATTTTAAAACAATTAGTGTTAATGTGGAGATGGCCATTTGTAAAACGAATCAACATCAAAGCGTATTCCTTGCCAAGAAGTGAAATAATAGAATATGAATTCTTGGCAAACTCAGTGAAATTTACCTCCTTTATAATATCTATGTAAATTTAGATATATGATATATACTGTAGATTGAACACTTAGCTAGTGCGATTCAATTAATGGTTGTTGTTTGTTTTTTATTCTTCTTTTTGTTCTTTTTCTTTTATTTCTATTAGTTTTTGTTGTTTTCATTATTTTATTTTTTATTTTATATATATTTGGATATTATATATAACTTGATTAATATCAAAGACAGTGTATGATAGTTTAACATTATAATAAAAACAATAATAAAATATGTCTGAAGAAATCTAAATAATTATGATGAGTTTGTTAAAAGATTAAACGTTAATATAGATATATAAATAAATGCATTCTCAGAGTGAATAGTAAAGACTATATTACACACATACACACATGTACAAACATACATATACACACAGATACACAATCATACACGCACGCAGATACACACACACAAATACACACTCACATACACGCATATACATGCACACATAATTATTATGTACAAACACACACGTACATACAGGTACATACATGCATTCATAAATACATACATACATAAACCACACACATACATAGACATATACACATGCACACACATACACACACTCTAATGTTTTTGGATAACGTGTTTGTTTTTATTATAATGTATACTACAATTTAGTTTATTCATCAAGTATGCGCTTTATACCCAGGTCATGTGGGTGTATTATATTCTTTAAATAAATGTTTAATATTTTAATAGAGTAGAGTGGGAAAATGTTTAACGTACTTACATCACTAAATAAGTGTTCAATCACGCCTCTCGTGGGCACAAACTCTGACATAGCCAGAGATTCTGTCCAAGACAGGAAGGGGGAGGGGGAGATAATTTAATGGTAATAATAAGAAAGCATAGTCCAAGACAAAGCAATGGTGGCTTGCAGTAACAAATGGCTGTCATATCGGTGGTGGAGCCAGGTGTTGAAAAAGTTCAGCCGATCAGTATCCTTCTCTATTAGATAAAACAAACAGTAAGCTGACAAGTTGTCACATTTTGAAGTTCGTACATGTGTGTTAAAACTTGAATTCAAAATCATAGGCGGATCCAATAGCCTAGGCCTCCCTAAATTTTGAGATTTTTCAATATTTCACGTTGTAAATGTTTTCAGGAACGTTTGTAGCACTGTGGCTCATGTCAATGCCCACTCCCTAAATGGATTTCTGGATTCGCCACTGAAAATTGTATGAAATCATATCTCTGTATAATAGAGACACCGTGGACGAGTTACCTTTTACACTATTGGATATATTGCATCTATTCATCCTTTTTAAATGGATGTTACCAGTTCTCTAAACCGGTTACACTGATTTACGTTTTCATTAACATATTGATGTAAAAATAAAGTATTAGTTTCGTTTTATCTTATATTTGGTTTAACGTATTTTAGTGCATAGATTGAAGTACGCTGTCATGTTGACATAATTGATCTACCTGAGTTTTCAGTCCAGTACATATGTTATAGTATTGAGATTGTATGAACTAAGAAAGTAATGGGAGAATCCATCTTAACACAAACAAGCAAAACAAGATAATGACAATTATAACAAAATTTATTTCATCATATACAGTGAAGACAATACATCAATATACCGGTATGTTGACTAGTTCGTCACACGTAAACAATAAACACAAAACACAGAGACACCATGTAGTTGTACACCAGACATCAGTTTAGCAGTATTGCCATCAGTTACAATGTAACACGAATACCGAAATCGTTTGAATCTTAGTAACTGAATAACCAGTCATCTGTATATTGTATTTATTGATATATAAAGTAGTTGAAATATATATTAAGTAAACTCGTCATATAAATCATTGCATACATTATTGCATACCCTGTTTAGATGTTTTGAGAACATCGCACAATTTGGCAATTGTTACAAGGAGGTTTCAAAACAAAATGAGATCAGGATAGAAACTAAATTATTGCTCAAAAGCCATCAGAAATAATAGTGAAATTAAATTGATTGATGAATTTAAAAAAAAAAAAAAATTCTTAATCGTGTTATATCTGTCATTTGAGAGACATAGATACACAGAACTTCATCGTTAAATGGACTGTATACTAATATACAGTGAAATACATAAATACATGAATAGTAGCATAACTTAAGTCGTTTTATAACCAGGCACATTATTTAGAGAAGGACCACGATTTGTACGCCTCATTTTAACCTCACACTTTTATCAAAACATTGAATCGTTCTAGTCTGTTATTTTAAAATGTGCATAGGAGTTTAGACAATAGTATTTTCTAAACATTACAAAGTGTTAGAACTCAGAAACAATTGTTTAGAACATTCTCACTTCGTAACAAAAATATACGTTATTTCTTCACAAGAACTTGTAGATTTTGTGACACGTGTTTTACAATGTTTGTATCTACACAACAACAGTCTCAGCTCTGCAGATACATGGGTGAAGGCATGGTGGGCTTCATTGAGTAATAGTTTGCCATGTTATAGTTCTGTGAGAGGCTTACCATTGGGTTATCGGGGGGCATGGGACCGGGCTGCCCCATGGACTGAGCGTGTCGATGGAAGCCAAGAATGTCCGTTACGGAATGTGAAGAGGGCCACGCCCTCATCTGCATCATGCAGGGAGATACACAACTTGCCTGGGGTGGTGCTTTGGGGTTTAGCTGTATGTTAGAATGTTGTTGCGAGATCTGGTGGGATCCAGGAACATTTGGCATCGTCGGTGCTGGACAAGAGTACGGATAAAACTGATTGGGATAAATAGGACCAGCATGCGGCATTGCCGCTGGGGGCAACGGCTTCTGTTCATACTGCTGGTTGGGATTAGGACTCGATCCTGAAGGACCGTTACCAATTTTGTTCCTGAGAATACGACTAATTGAGCTGACAGAGGGCACATTGTACTTGTCACACACACCATCAGCTAGAAGCTTATCACGAATCTCCCAGGCAAATATCCCGGGATCTCGTTCCTTGTACACTTTGATATGTTTCACAACGTTCGGTGTCGTAACCCTTGGCTTGCTGCCCCCGATGGCACCAGGTAGGATGGATCCAGTCTCGTTGTACCTGGCTAGAATCTTGCTCACACACCCGTGCGACACACGCAGCTGTCTGCTGATATCACAGGGTCGGACTCCCAGCTGTGCCAGCTCCACGATCCTCAGTCGGATCGCATTGGGCAGAGGACGGCCGTTGACAAACACCCCTCCCAGCTGGTTGACTTCTCCGTAAGACTGGTGCTCTGAAAATAAAAGTTTTAAATATTTTAGTGGCATTAAAGCATTGCATAAATTTATTTTGTAGATTACGATGTATGAGGTGATACATTTTTTTTTTTAATTAATGGGTGGTAAAGAAAAAAACGTACTATTGACTAAACTGGAAATATGTTTACGTGCTTACATCACAAAAGTGTTCAAGCACCCCCTCCTGTGCACGGCATCCGATCGTCCGGATGCCTTATCCAGGCCGATAAATGAACTTACTATAGAAAATCGATTTATGTTTTGTTAATCTTACCGAATTTAAAGAGTTAAAAAATATTATATGTATCTATATATATATACGGAGTATGAAAAAAAGAAGTCTTGTTTATTAGTTATATATTTAACGACAATTTCATTGGTACTTCATGGGTTAACTGTAACAAATTTACTGTTAAAGTGTTTGAAAACAGATTCAAATGTTTCGATTTGTTACGTAATTCAGTGTATATATATAAATTATGTACACATAATTATGTATGTATATATGATTATCTATTTTTTACATTAGAGTACCTATCATTTTTTTAGGGTGAACATCCCTATATATCCTTGTAAGTCCAGTGTTGTGATGTGTTTGTTATTAACAGCATCGCGATGTGTCAATGAATGAACATTTTATGGTGAATTATACATGTTGTAAAGGTTATCAAGGTTAGCAAATCGTTTACCTACAAAAGATGCACTATCACGTTTACTTTAAATAGAAAATAAATTAAACATAGTGACTAAATACTCGGCATAATTGCATGACATGTAGGTATTCGTGTATTACGTGTGTATTGTTATTGCCTATGACGTTATCAAGATTAAAACCAAATAACTCAACAAACAAAATCTTAAGTTTGGATTATCAAAACAAACTCTTTAAATTAAGGACTACGTCTTTAAAAAGGTATAATTATTTAAATTTTCAAAAATAAAGCAAAACATTTTGTAGTTTTCAATTACCGTACTTTAACCGTGCCTATAAATACACAGTAAGTGCTAATGCAACGTTCCGTCATCGTGCCCAGGAGGGGCGTGCTTGAACTCTGTTTTATGATGTAAGCATGTTAAAATAATTCTACACCTTCCACTACACTAATGCAACAGTTATAATTGCACGAGATTCATGCGTACCACGATGAAAGCGTGAATCAAAAAGGTTTTTTTTATGTGATCTATTTCTGTTCCAACCAATTGTCTATCAAAGGCCGTGGTATGCGCAACCTGTATGTGGAATATGCATATAAAAGATCCCTTGCTGCTTGTCAGAAAGAGTCGGCTATGTGGCGGGAGCGGCTTTCCTTTAAAGAAATTCAGAATGACCATATGAATTATGTCCAATAGCCGATGATAAAACACAAATTTTTTATCAATGTGCTCTAGTGGCGTCGTTAAATAAACAAAGTGTACTTTTGAAATGATCCTCAATTTAATTTGTAAAGTATTATTAAATTGTTTGTTTCGTCTAGGATAGTAAGGAAGCCAAATACTTAGATATGCTGTTCTCAAAAACAAAAGAATTCCTTTTGCAATGACTTTACCACCTACGCCAACCATTAGTAGAACACACTCGTCTGGGTGATTACAGAGAGAAAAACAATGTCGGAGCCTTGATGCTAGACAGGCTAAACAGTAACAACATTTGTGCTAATTTTTATAAAACTTTTCATCTCATCTAGCATTTCTTTAAACGACTTATCTATTGTTTCAAGGTTTCTGTTCTTATCAGTCTATACTTTTGTAGGAAAACAATATTGTTGTATTTTAGAACTTAGTTATACGACCTGACAGCGACTCTTTGACTTAAATAGATTGTCCTGATGTAAAACCTTATTTATTGTTTTAGAGTAACAACAGAACATTCAAACCTAATCTTTTGGTGTTAACGTAGTAACATTTAGTTCATCTACGGATGTGTTAGGAATTCATTTTTATTTAAAATACATTACAACAATATAATTCAGTAATTGAAAGCAATGTGTTCTAAAAAAAAGGAGTTTGTTTTATTTAACGACATTGATTTTTATCTTATCAGCGGCTATTGGACGTCATTCGTATGGTCATTTTGACATATTTCATGTTTAGAGGAAACCCGCTGTCGTCTCATAGGCTGCTCTTTCCGACAAGCACCAAGGGATCTTTGATATACACTTTCCCATAGACGGGACAGTTCATACCACGGCATTTGATGAACCAGTTGTGGACCATTGGTTGAAACGGAAAATAGCCCAAACCGCAGGTGGCTCCATTGAGAAGGTCAGTGTGTTCTAGTGGCGTTGTTAAATAAAACAAACTTCTACGGTAATTGATATTACAATATTGATTGTGTTTCAAAAATTAGCATTAATCTTATTTTAAAATGTAAGAGAATTAGTTTTTATGTATTTAAGGTTTTAGTTTTGCATCAGTATGGTTAAGTTTAATTTTTAATTAATGTTCTATGCATCTACACAATGTAGTATACTAATATATACCGGGTAGTACAAGTTTTATTTTTTGTATGTGATTTCCAACATTAATTAATTAAAACGAAAACACTAAAGTCAAAATAATTTCGATTCCATCCACAATATTTAAAAACAAAAAATCAAGTTAAATTTTTTTTTAAACAATTACCAGGTATTGTTAATTTTTAAAATCCTGTCTTTGATAATTGTATATTTATTTGTTATACTGTACATACTATAATACTAGCATGTAGTAAATCATCCGTTTACACTGATTTATTTTGGAATCGTTATTTTAATGTTATCGTAGAATGGAAACCAATAGCGATGTTGTATGTTTGTGCTGGGGTGTCGTTAAACAAATATTCATCCAACCATTCAACCGAGGCTTTTGGGTCAGTGTTGAACAATAAAACGAATATTTTCAAAATCGTATCTATATAACATAGAATCCAAAAGGTCTTTAGAAAAGGGTCGGAAGACATGATTCGTGAAACACTGTCCAAGTTGTAATGATACCAAGTGATCATTAAAGATGAGCGTTTCCAACTCACCAAGTCATGTCAAGTTGTTTAACGTCTACGTTCAGAGCCAGGCTGTTATAGCAGACGCCTCTCGCGAGCGCAGTTAATGATTTTATCCATCCACCGCGTCCAAGACAGGAAGAGGGGGACAGAGGGTGATGCACATCAAAGAGGGGCGTTTCCAACTGACCGATATCTAGATGTAGTATTTCCTATCCAACAGTAATATCCAGGGGTCAGGTCAGGTCAGGTCATGGTGTTTAACGTCTACGTTCAGAATCAGACTGTTATAGCAGACGCCTCTCGCGGCGCAGTTTATAGTTTTATTCATCCACCGCGTCTAGGACAGGAATATCCATCATGAGAGCACTTTTAAAGGTGCATAATCATTGTTGACATTGATTATTTTTACACCTATTTGTGATAATGATTTGCAAATTAATTGATCCCACACATCATCATATCATAATTTACTCTACGATATCAGAACGGCAGTGAGATCAGATTGTGTTAGATTAGGGGCCTTGCGTAAATCCGTTTGGCTAGATAACAGATGTGTTCTGATCGGAACCTTCACCGTTAAGGTATACTGGTTTTCTTGCCAAACGATAATTTTTTTATCTGTTTAACCGTGATACCGACAGGGACCAGTTACATTTAAAACTAACAGCACAACTATATTTACCTAAACTACTATTAGTAAGTAATGTCCTGCTCCGGAGAAGGTGGGTGGATAAAACCTTAAACTGCGCCCAGGAGACGCGTCTGCTATAACAGCCTGGCTCTGAACGTAGACGTTAAACCCCATGATCTGACGTCAGGAAATAAGCAGGATTACAAATTGGTTGGTTAGTTACACTTAAATTCGTTCTTACATCCAATTATAGTTCAAGCACGCTGTTATGAGCACACAGCTCAGCTTTCTGAATTGTTTTTCAAGGACAGATGTTAATTTCAGTAGATGAGAGGAAATCGCTGCTGCCACATAGGCTACTCTCTCTTCGATAAGCAGCAAGGGATCTTTTATTTGCAAATTCCCACAGACAATATAGCACATACCATGGTCTTTGTTAAACAAATTATGGACGACTATGTATAGCTATAACGTTAATTTCAACAATAAAATGAATCTATATAATTACTCTCAACATTAAATTGAAATTATGTACATGTTTCTGATTGAGATTACATGGTCACATTGGTAAAACAAATAAAATAATAGTTAATGTTTGTTTTATTTGACAACGCCGCATAGACTACTCTTTTCGATAAGCAGCAAAGGGTCTTTTATATGCACTTTCCAACAGACAAGAAAGCACACGGCTTTTGATGAACCAGTTGTGGACTACTGTTTGGAACAGAAAATGGAATACAAATGTGTAATACATGTGTGTAATATAATTTAACAATTAAGAATGAAATAAAGATTTCATATTGGATTTGGATCACCTCGACCTGATTACTGCAAATCGTAACCGGTCTCCGCGGCCGAGTGGTTAAGCTATCAGTCGAGGCATGGCATTTTTAATAACCAGTCTCCGTGGCCGAGTGGTTAAGCTATCAGT
The DNA here is from genome assembly GCA_033042655.1 of Cyathermia naticoides. NCBI lineage: Eukaryota > Metazoa > Mollusca > Gastropoda > Neomphalida > Neomphalidae > Cyathermia > Cyathermia naticoides. Next base: position 54 of record JAUTWP010172730.1, on the reverse strand, counting down.
CGAGGCATGGCATTTTTAATAACCAGTCTCCGTGGCCGAGTGGTTAAGCTATCA
>JAUTWP010172719.1:0-10070 GCA_033042655.1 Cyathermia naticoides | reverse complement strand
GGTTTCCTTCTAAAAAGTGTGTCAAAATGACCATATGAATGACGTCCAATAACCGATGATAAAATAAATATCAATGTATTCCAGTGGCGTCGTTAAACAAAACAAACTTTATTTTAATAAATGTTCATACTGTTCAGTTAAATATCAAAATCTTTGTGTATAATTTTTATAATAGGGTTTCCCGTGAAATGGTTTGCTCAATAGCAGGGAATCTTAATAAATATGCATACTGTTCAGTAATATAGCAAAAACTATGTGTATATAATAGGGATACCGTGTATTCCCGTGTACAGGGTTTGCTCATTAACAGAGAATCTTAATAAATATGCATACTGTTCAGTAATATAGCAAAAACTATGTGTATATAATATAGATACCCGTGTATTGCCATGTACAGGGTTTGCTCATTAACAGAGAATCTTAATAAATATGCATAGTGTGCAGTTAAATAGCAAAAATATGTCTGTTTCACCATCACTATTTTGACTTTTATTTTTGCATTTCCCACCACATATTTCAGGAGAGGGGACTGTTATCCCTCGTGCACCGACCTTTCATTCTTAATTAACCAAAAACATACAGTTTATAGGTATAACATATATACATAGTAATACACAAAAAAGAAAATAAATAATATAAATAAATAAATAAGGCAGGGAATGACTAGTATGTATATACATGTAGTATTAACTGTTATCTGTTCTGTACTTGGTTGCTTTATCCAAAAATATACATAATTTTTTTAACTGAGATACAATATTGATGGACAGTAGTTGTATTAATTTAAAAGTTGATGGTTTGTTGTAGTAGTAAGCTTTAATGTAGCTACCTCTTAGAGTATTGTAAAAAAGGACAAACTAAAATAAAATGATACTCGTCTTCAACTGCATTCATGTTACAAAGAGAGCAGATTCTATTAAGTCTATCAATATTATAGCATCTTCCTGTTTCAATATAGAGACTATGCGCAGATATTCTGTGTTTACATAGGATTTGCTTATATTTAGATGTAATAGGTTTCTGTACGTAAGATTGTAAAGATAGATTATTAGCAATATATTTGTATATTAAACATTTTGGAGAAGTGTTAAATACAGGAAACATAGATTGGATAAATTGATCTGACATTCTCTGTTTTAATTCTGATAAGAATGCGTTTTTATTATCTACATTTTGTTCATACCATATATAACCAAAACCATTATTGAGCAGTACGTCTCGCACTTGACTCACCCAGTTAATTGTACGTGTTTTTTTTAAACAATCAGCATATAATGTAGCGTAACATTCTTTCAAAATACAATTATTAGTGTTTAGCAATTTTAGCCAATATTTTACAATACGAATATGTCTGCTTATATATAAAGGAGATCTACCTAGTTCTGAATATACCATCATGTTTGAGGTGCTTCTCTTTACGCCTAAAATGCGTTTACAAAATTGCATGTGTAAGATTTCATGACTATTTGCCTTATTGAAACCCCATACCTCACAACCATAATTTAAAATGCTGCAAATATATGTGTCAAACAGTGATAATAACGTTTCAGGGTTTAAATAATAATTGCTAATAGTACCCAATAAAGCAGCCATATATAAACTTAAACTTTTGAATTTTTCTCAACTAAGTTTTAGATGGTTTCATTCGTACTTACAAAATCGTGAACAAATTGTGAAGGTTGGTAACTTACAATCTTCATCTTAACCAGTTTTTACTGGTGTACCACAAGGCTCCATTCTTGGTCCATTATTATTTATCAGCACTTGGGTTATATCCTCTATATGTTTTTACTTTAAAGGTTACCACGTATTCTGTATGTTTGTAGCAGTTCATGTGGTAAACATTTAATAATTGCACCGTGTATTAGACAGTAGAGGTCTGTGCCAGGCTGTCTCTGATACGCAGCAATCCTCCCTAAACCACTGTGACTGATAATCAACGAATCACACCGCGATAAAACTTCCTGATCTAAAATTATTTTCTGAAACGCCCCACACGGGTCTGCATCACCTTTATCAAGGTGCTGAATGTTACCTGTTATATCAACTATCTGATCCGGAAATAATGTCTTCGCCTGTTTGCGTACATCTTCTGAATCGGTCGCTATAAATAGCTTACATTGATGGCAGGTAAGATTCGTCTTCAGGAATTTCCACACGACTTCGATACTTTCCGCCGAGTTTCGGGTCTCCGAGTCATTAGGAATTGTGGGATTTTTTCCCATCCGAATATGAGCGCATATTAACTTCCATTCTTTGTTTGGTCTGGCTTTATTCATAAATGACTGTAACACGCTATCCACTCTCTTGTTTAGAGTAAAAAGTGTTTTTAAAACATATGTAAACACTTCGGTGTATTTCCATCGTTTCATCCATGATAAAGCAGGGTCCGCCATAAAGTTGGATTGCAATGCTGTGGTAAACTCATAATTAGTCGAAAAATAAACAACATCTTTTGTCATCATTGCAGTGAAATTAATGTTATTTACATACTCATAAAAATCAATATCGTCTACACAATCAATACGTTCACTAGTTAATTTATTCAGCATGATTAAATCTAAATTCCAGTCAATAAGATTAGGTCGAAAATAGTCTGTCAAATTGCATTCAGGGGAGGTAATAATGATTCCAAATTTGCGTCGTGTAATCAAAGATATTAAATAAGTCATAACGATTCCCTTTTGTCGGTCTGCCCAACCCCCGCAACCACCCGTTCTGTGGCTACACTCATAAATTATGTACTGTCCCTTTATTAAAGAGCTCGTTCCGTCGTCTATATAGTTGGTCTTCGATTCTGACATTTTGGTCCCCATTTTTGAAGCATTTGAGGATTTGGTAACCTCTTTTGAAGAGTTGATCCCCAATTGTGAAGCATTTGAGGATTTGGTATCCACTTTTGAAGAGTTGGTTCCCCTTTTAGAAAGTTGTTTCTCCTTTATTGAATAGACTGTCCCCATCTTTGAAGAGTCGAGCGATATGTTTTGATATTTATTCTTCCTTGTTAGAGTTATCTGCTTCAACATTTCTATTCTTACATCCACCCCGCTAACGTAGATCAGCCACGTGGCCGTTGCCGTGACAACAAGGCAGGTCAAAAACGCAGTCTGTAAAACAATAAGGGAGATAAAAAGCCACGGTCAAGGTCAAGTTGTTTAACGTCTACATTCATAGCCAGGCTGTTATAGCAGACGCCTATCACAGGCGCAGTTTATGATTTTAGTCATCCACCGCGTCCAGGACATTTTACACCATGTCTGCTTGCGCTTGGTAAAGTTTGTTTTGTTTAACGACGCCACTGGAACCCTTTGATTTTTTATCTTATCATCGGCTATTGGACATCATTCATATGGTTATTTTGACACACATTTTAGAGGAAACCCGATGCCGCCACATAGGCTATTCTTTTCGATAAGCAGCAAGGGATATTTTATATGCACTTTCCCACAGACAGGACATCACATACAATGACCTTTGTTGAACCAGTTGTGGAGCACTGTTTGGAACGAAAAATAGCCCAAAATGCAGATTGGTCCACTGAGAAGGATCGATCCCACGATTGACCGCTTCGAAGGCGGGCACGTTACCGACTGAGCTACATCCCGCTCCGTAAAAACAATAAGAGAGATAAAAAGCCACGGTCAAGGTCAAGTTGTTTAACGTCTACATTCAGAGCCAGACTGTTATAGCAGACGCATATCGCAGGCACAGCTTATGATTTTAGTCATCCACCGCGTCCGGGACAGAAAAGGGGGAGGGAGTAGAGAGGGACACGGTCACATTAACTGAAACAAGTGAGTTTTCGCTAGCCCAGTCTTGTGACTGGAGTGTTGGTGATGGTGCGACTGCTTTTGAAATTCTATTTAAGAGAATTATGCCGAGTTTGAAATTATTTGTGCAATTGTTTTGATGATGGAAATTGTGCACTTTTGGATGGCGGGTTTCGATTGGGTTTTTAAAACATGCCTCTGCTTTTATAGAGATGACCACCCGAGAAAACTTGAGCGTATTTAGCAGACCAATGAAAGATAACCGGACTCCTTGATCAAAACATATAATTTAGATCAATTTAGACAGAGCGCCAACGTAAAGAGATTTGAACACCATAAATATTATACAATATAGTGGCTGTAATTACAGTACTCACAATATACGAATATATAAATAGACACACTAAAGTATGATTCTATGGTTGATTTACTTGCACGCCTCTTGAAGCTGAACACAATGGAGTAATCTCTGGAATGTAATTGCGTGCAAAGAAAGAAGAATTTGTCTTGTCCGTCGGATTAGAACATAGAGCAGTTTAATTATTGTCTATTATAGATCACTTTTGACAGCATTATAAGAAAGCATTTAAATAGGAAATTATACCAGTCGTCAATGTTTATGATGTTAACGTGCGTGTACATGCATCATCTTAAAACACGTGTGTAGGTCTATTTTTACATGACTTCTTGTGAATTCTGTTTGTAAAGATCGTTGAAATATAATTGCTAAGACGAACGAATCATTTGACACTATTTAGTGTAGACTATACTTTTTACAAGCGACATACCTGTAACGAATTAAATGTTTTAACAGAAAATAAGCGTTATGACACCAACAAACTTAATCTACCTCTCTATCTCTCCCTTTCTCTCTCGCACTCCCCCTCTCTCTCTCTCTCTTTCTCTCACTCACGCACACACATACCCACCCACCCATATTTTAAGAGCCGACATTGTATGCCTAAATTAATTTTTCAATTACTGCACCAACCAGTTTTATAAAGCTAAATATGACCATGGTGTTTGTGAAACATTAGCCAAACTTTTAGACATCCTGTTTCCGATATGGAATGCTTCTCTGGAATGAACTTTATCTTATCTTATCCTTGGAGAAACGACTCTTGACTAACAGTAACAGGTGGTTCCTTGTGCTTGCCCCCTTCAATCACCCTTTTGTAACATCAAGAATACACAGACTGCCTTGTACACAGACATTCAATCAATACATTCAGAACGGATGCAGTATTTAAGAATGGGTTGGGGTGGGAGCGGTGCATTACCTTGTGGTAATAAGCCACAACTGTGAAAGGCAAAGTGTACTCAGGAATGATATCTGGTGGGAGCTTTATCAATGGACATGCTTTGAACCTTTGATGTTTTTTCCTCCAGAATATGATACTGAGGGTCCATTGCATGAATGAGTGATGGAGATAACATCTTAGCTATATAAGTCCAGAGATAACTTCAATTAAACTATGGCGACATTCAGAAGGTTTGATGATTGGTGTAGTTGGAACATGGTCCTGGGAAAATGCTGGGGCTGGTAGTTCTTCTGTACCGTGGTACGATTAATTATCTATCTTTAGTCCAATAGATCTTCAAAAAGAGCAGCTGCAGATATAAGAAGTGTGAAGAGAGATCTGCCTAATTGTCTATCATTACAGATTTTCAAATTAACAACAGACATAAGAAATGTGAAGGAAGAACTACCAAATTAATTACTAGTATTTATCATTAGTCCAATAGATTTTGCAATTAACAGCAGATATGGGAAATGTGAAGGAATAATTACCGAACTAATTATATATGGTAAGCCCAATAGATCTTCAAATTAAAAACACATATACGAAATGTGAGGGGAGATCATTGGCTCAATAGATCTTCAAATTCAAAACACATATATGAAATGTGAGGGGAGATCATTGGCCCAATTGATCTTCAAATTAAAAACAGATATATGAAAAGTAAGGGTAGATCATTGGCTCAATAGATCTTCAAATTAAAAACAGATACATGAAATGTGAGGGGAGATCACTAGCCCAATAGTTCTTCAAATTCAAAACAGATAAATGAAATGTGAGGGGAGATCATTGGCTCAATGGATCTTCAAATTAAAAACAGATACTATAAGAAATGTGAGGAGAGATTTAACTGGCTACTGTATCAATGCTATCATATGATCTCAACTCGTTTGGAATTACACGGAATGTAGCACCTGATCGGTTGTAGGTGTTGAAAAAAATAACTCGTGTGACTCAAACACGTCTTAAATGTCAAAAGGAAGACACCACGTGAAATGAATACAGTTGTTGTTGTTGTTTTGTTCAGTACCAAAGTAACAAAATGTAAACAAATGATAAAAGTTCAACTTTCACGACAAACATTCACACATAATTAAAATAACGTTCTCACGGTTGATAAGAAAACTACAAATGTTAGAGGTAAACCTCATAATTATATTTCCCAATCAGGTCACGTCATGTTGTTTAACGTCTACATTCAGATCCAGGTTGCTATAGGAGACGCCTTAATGTGTCATGATCAGGTCATGTTGTTTAACGTCTAAATTAAGAGCCAGGCTATTATAGCAGACGCTTTCATGTGTCCTAGTGGAAGATGTTTTGTTTTATTTAGAATTTACTACTTTTTAAATACAAAATTAACTACAATTAAATACAATTTACAATATTTTGCAAAAATGCATAAAACCAAGGTTTACAAAAACTGTGACAAAATGCACAAGGTTTAAGTCCGTTGCATGTTCCTTCACATTTGTAATATTATGTTAACATTTTATTATTAAAAAGACTGCGAGGGAAGATCTATGGTCTAACCTTGTAATACGGTTTGTACAGGACATACTCATTGTGACATAGCACAAAATGTCAGCTTATATTCCATTAGTGTCAGAATCAGAAGATAAATGAATACTATAAAATAGTAGGCTACATGCATATAATGTGTTAACAAAGTTAATAACTTAATTAAATTAATAATTTATTAAAAAAACGAGTAATACAAAGAATACCGTGATGTCAGGACTTTTTATCTATTATATAATAAAGCAATCTATAATAATGGTATATAATATAATAATTAAAAGTGTAACATCTAGTTGTTATCACGTACTAAATGGGGCTTTTTCTTTTATCATTAATCTTTTTTAGATTCAGATTAAAGTGTTTTATTTAACGACGCCACTATGTAGCCTACAGCACATTGATTTTTTTTTATCTTATCATCGGCTATTGGACGTCAAACAAAATAAAATGGTAATTCTGACAAGATTTCTTTAAAAGAAACCCGTAGCCGCCACTTAGGCTACTCGTTCCAATAAGCAGCAGCAAAGAGTCTTACATGTACTTTCCCACATATATGATATCACATACCACGGCCTTTGACGAACCAGTTGTGGATCACTGGTTGGAACGACAAACAATCCAAACTGCAAAATTAATTTTAATGGGTTCACTGAAGAAATAATCTTTAAAATCTCATTTCTCCAATAACAATATACATGTATTGATAGTATTTAAAACAACAACAATAACACTATTTACCTGTGTCAAATTAACAGCAGATATACGACATCTGAGGGAGGATCTGTCAGACGAGCATCCGAGATTAACCTGAACCACAATAATAACGACGCCAGGTGTTCTCGAAAAGTGAGCAGGAGTAACTGCCAAATCCGTTAAACATTAATGTACGTGGACATCCAATCATTAAGTGAAACTATACTGACAGCAACCTGTCATGTGGTCCACAACTGGTTCATCAAGGGTCGTGGTATGTGGTAAAGTGCACATAAAATACCATCTTGCTGCTTATTGGAAAGAGCAGCCTATGTGGCGGCAGCAGGCTTTCTCTAAAGAAATGTGTCAGAATGACCAAACGTTTGACGTTCAATAGTCGATAAGTTAAAAATCAATGTGTTCTACTCTAGTCACTAGTGGCGACGTTAAATAAATTTTTTACTATACTATCAGTAACTGCAGATTACAGTTACCAATTAAACCTGCAGATTACAACCACACAAGAAAGTCCATGCATACGGATGGTTAAAATGAATTCTTTAGAGGAGGTTGTTAAATACAGGTGATTTTAATTATCAATCTTTTGTACAGTAATCATTTGAAAACAAAAACGCATTTGACATACTAAGACTGCCATCCTCTGGCAGATTTCCAAAATGATTGAAGTATTCTCATTTACGACAAACACCCACCTTGTTTCGCCCTGACAAGTTGCCCTGGATAGTTGCCAACGTTCCTGTAATTCAGTAACATTAAGGCATTATCCATAACGATTACCGTATAATAAACAACGATTTATTAACGTTTCCACATCCTTCAAATACTTACTCTACTAGCCTCCCATCCTGGAGGTAAAACAAAACAGAAACTACGTGTCCGATATGTTTACACCAATTAAAAATGCACAATGACGTGTTAAGAGCATCAAAGAAAAGCACACTACTACTGTGGATTGTTGTTTAATGTTGTAAAACACTTACCATTTCTGAATCCGTGTTCCCCGAGCACTGACAAGCCACAGGTGGGTCTCTGCAACCAGCCTACGCACTCCGACGTCTCGGCATCCATCCCACGGAGCGGAAGAGCAGAGTCGTCACGCATGTATATTGTTACCATTTCCTATTCCCATGCAATTCTATCCATTGAGCCGTACAGCAGCGCTGGGATCTCACACACATACACACAGGCAGTGAAGTACTGGTGGCTTTGTTTGCTTTTAGAATTTACTATTGACAGCCCGATAAACACAGGCCCGCCCACCAGCCATCCGCAGCTTTTGGCGTCGTTCATTGGCCGCTGGGGATAAATATTGGCATAGAACGCATATTTCCCATACCTGGGGGACCAGCGGTGCTCTGTGTCTCGTGACCTCGACCTAAAGCGTGTCCCTAAAACAATAGTTTTATCTTGGCGTGAATACACTGCATCATAATAAGTCTCTTCTTATTAACACACGCTGTGTCTGCGGTCATTACCTCCAGCGATTACTTATTGCCCCACCCAGTGTTGTCCGCATGGTTTATCGAAAGGCCATGGTATGTATTGTCCTGGAGCACTTATAGGACCCAATGGTGGTTGTTTAGAAAAGATAACTAATGTGTTTCAGTACGTCTGATGAAGTCCTTGCTTGTCAAAATTAGTATTGTGATTAAAACCTTACATCTACAAAAATGAGTGCATCGGATATTTATGAAAAGTCGATAAGACATACACTAACGAAGCCCTATCAAAAATAATTGATACAGCTATTTACAAAAGATGATCTTTTATTGCACCGACCATGACACTCATGATGAAACTGTGTGCAAGATCAATATAAGATATTACTTCAAACACTATTGTAATCGCTTATGTCCTGAATTAGTTTCTGAATGTCTAACTTTAATTGTTTTGAAAGTTTTCAGTATTACTTGAATATTATAACCCTGATGACACAACATCCATTACAGAATGCCATAGCTTTAACACGTAGACATACAATGACATTGTCTTAGAGGATATCAGAAAAGGTCATACATTGACGCCAAAATATTTAATATGACTCAACATAAAGGGACACTTTAAAACATAAAGTACCGGTAATCCATTTTTGTAGATCAATGCGTTTACGCCAAATGCTGGAGCAGTAGTAATATTACACAACATAAAGAGACTGTTTAAAACATGAAGTAATCCGTTTTTGTAGAGATCAATGCTAATTTAAATGCATAAAAAGGTCAAGGTATCAAACTGATTTTATACTACAGTAGTTTCATTTATTCTTAGAAAAAAATTAAACGAGAGCGATCGGTATTATTATTATAAAAATTAATAGCATTGTATAGCGAAAATTAAAATTAAATACTTTATACATTTCATCGAAACTTTTTACATAGAAGAAATATTGTTTTATGGGATGCAACTCAAAATGGCACCAATAGAACAGTTTAGTAGTGGAGTGTTTTCTGATATATAGACTGAATTTAAAGCATACGATTTTGCAATTTTTGTATTTAGGGCACCTACAATTATCAAAGATCATGAACAACCTGACAACCTTTTCGAATCTGCCAGTATATAGTTACATATATACAGCCAAAATATGCCATTTTAAAAACATTAATATAAGTTGCCAATGGAGTAGTTTATGTGAAATACGTGTAAATATACATGTATAAAAATCGAGGGGTTAGAGCCAGAAGGTCGTGTGAGAAAAACGCAAAACAAAGTTTCAATAATGTGGTGTTTGCACCCATTTCGATTCTGGATTTTGAAATTCTGTGTA